>BLBF01000065.1:164110-205058 GCA_015471245.1 Laticauda colubrina | reverse complement strand
CACATGAAAACCACAGGTCACAACATCAACTTCAATGGCACTAAAACTCTAGCCACTATAGAAAACCCCAACCACAGGATCATCAGAGAAGCCATAGAGATTGAAAAAAGACCTGAAAGCATGAATAGAAGAGATGATTCCAGCAGACTGTCAATCATTTGGAAGCCTGCACTCTCAAATAGAAAGATCTCCACACCACAAAACAGACAAACACCTGAGCACAAACAGACTCCCTCTGATGCCTCCAACTCAAACACCCCCCCACCAGGCACCCAGGTGAAACCTAGCTTCCTAATGGATAGCAGCCATCCTTTCACACGAAGCCAAGCTGCACTGAAAGCCTCCAACACAGGAACAGAATGTTGCCAGCCAATCAAAGCCACAAAACAGACAGAAGAAACCAGAAACACCAATCAATCAAACTCCAAGTCCAGTGAACACAGACCCAGACTCCTAGCCAATCAGAATAGACCAGCCTCGAATTCGAAACCAGAAGCTTTGAGACCCACATCCATACAGAAGCCTGAGGATGGCAGATGAGATTCTGCTGAAACGTTGCTACAACTTTAACAGCACTACAATGACGTGGGATAATACCCGAGGGAAGCTGAACAGCTCACATGTAAGTACCCGCGAAAGCTTAAAAAAAACATATGGATATATGTTTTTTGACTTGGAGTCAATCAATCAATCAAAACCAATCAATCAAACTCCAAGTCGAGTGAACACAGACCAAAACTCCCAGCCAATCAGAATAGGCCAGCCTCGAATTTGAAACCAAAAGGTGTGAGACCCACATCCATACAGAAGCCTGATGATGGCAGATGAGATTCTGCTGAACCGTTGCTACAACTTTGAAAGCACTACAATGACGTGGGATAATATCCGAAGGAAGCTGAACAGCGCACACACACACACACACACACACACACACATATATATATATATATACATATAATCCTAACATATATCCCAGCAAGTTTTAGACTAAATACCAATATACATTCCCCTGTGATATCCCCCTTATAGATCCCTAAACCTTATCTCTAATTTTTTCGGCTTTATTATTTCTTTTAATTTTAGCCAGCTTTCCCTTTTCTAAGTTTTCCCGGTCTTCTTTTTTCCTTCTTTTTTCCTTATATATTTAAAAATAAAATATTTTTATTCCCCTCTGCCTGTCAGCCATGTTTTCCCCCTCCCTTTCCAGTTCTCTTTTTTGGGGTTTCTTCTTATATAATTCCTTCTTAGTCTTGGGAGCCTTATTTTTTTTTTTATTTGTTGTCTCTCTTTTATTTGTTGTCCCTGGTGTCAGTGCCTCTATTTTAAATCCTTTTATATCCTTTGGCAATGGTCCTTGTTCTCCATATTCATCTGGGCTTTTTTTTCCCTCTTCCGACTCGTCATCTCTGAGGTTTCTTTGTTCTTCTGCAAGCTGCAGCGGCATTACTTTATTACTTAATCATTGTGTCCAGCAATTTCAGAAAAATGCCTTTCTGAGTTACATAAACACTGATTCCTAATTTCCGTGGAAGGAAATTTTAACAGAATAATAACTTTGCTCCAGCTGACATCCATTTGGCTCCTAGCAAAATGGCTATTTGTTGCTTGTAGTACATATTGCTCCGGTATTATTTATTTATTGATTAGCTGTTGCTTCTCTTCTGAGTGGTGTGATTATTCGTATTCCATTGGAATGTCTTAGAGCAGATGTGGTCGAAAGCTGTCAGGAGAAGGGCTGTTACTATTGATGCAGCAGCAGCAGCAGCCCCTGGGCCTGTAGGGGACTGAGGGGATGCCACCCCCGGCTGCTTTTCTCTGAGTAAAGCTTATGAGAGATGGATGGCATTTACAGGATCTCTGGTGCTGTTTTTTAATAAGGTATTTGCTGCTGCTTGGTTTGAAATAACTGACCTTTAAAGTGGAATTAAACTCCTGTCCTTTCCTGTGATCTGTCATGTGAAGAATGGATAGCTAGGGTGGCCTTGCTGCTTGTGGATTAGAAGGCGGTGGGTGGGTGATATTTATTTACCAAGGCATTTCCTGCCCACTTCCTGATAGGCACAGCTGCCTCCAAGCTTCTCAGGCACCCAGGTCATGATGGATGGATGGATGAGATGGATGGATGGATGGCTACATGGATACACAGAGAGAGAAGGGGGGAGAGAGAGAGAGATTTTTCACAAACGAGTCTGGCAAAACATATTTCCTAACTTCTCCACAAATTTGCAGAAATCATTATGAAAGATTTTCTAATATTAACAGTATAGCCCAGAAAAAAATAATTTATAGTTAAAGCAAGCATATTTTGATGCTGGAGTGGTTGCCAGAACAAAAGTATTTATTTGCCTTTATGTGTGGTCTTACTCAAAGTTAGCCATTTGAGGGTATTTCAGAAAATTGCATCATAACGAAAGCATAGAAAAAGTACATTAGGCCTTTGGTCATTATTTTCTGGTAAGAATATACATTTGAGAAACAATACTTGTGTTAGATTTTTAATTAATAGTTGCTAGTTTAGTGAAATATTGGAAACATTTAGAGTAGACATCTAAGAAAAATTCATTTGATGCAGTGCAATCTATTGCCATATTGAGAACAATAAATAGTAAATGAAAACTAGGTAAAAAAATAAGGAAGAAAAGTGCTTTTCCTATATGGAATTACTTTAAAATATATTTTAATAATGAAAACAGCAATCGGCTGTCTATAGTTCATCATGATAAACAATGGAAGATAAAATTTATGCAGATCTGTAGCCCTTTGGCCTGACATTCATGCATTGATTTTAACTTGTGAAATATTATTGTTGATCCTGTTTTCATATTGGAAGATTCTTTTTCCTGGCCTCTCCGATAGAAAAGCTGGGTTAAGAAATGTCAAGAGGTCACCCCTGCAGACCCATTGGCTGGCTGGACGGGGGCAGAACAGAAGGCCCAAAGCCTACCCAGCCGTCCCTTGGCTGGGAGGCAGAGAGGGTCTAAGTTGCTTTTCCTTCCCCTCCCCTGCAGATGGTCGGCCTTGTCATCTTCTGTGTGGGCATTTATGCCGAAGTGGAAAGGCAGAAGCACCGGACCCTGGAAGGGCTCTTCCTGGCCCCAGCCATCATTCTCATCCTCCTGGGCCTCACGATCTTTGCCGTTTCTTTTATTGGCATGGTGGGATCCCTCCGAGACAACCAGACGCTGCTGAAAACCGTAAGGCACTTTCCCACCACACGGGGCCCTTTCCTTATCCCTGGCTCCTCCTTCCCCTCAATTTGCCTGCCACAGGAGACGGTCTCTGGGGATGGGGCTGCAAGAGTCATGGCCTCAGCCCTCCTTCTGGAAGTCTTGCCAATGGGAAAGGATGATGGCCTCCTTTTCGTACAGCCCCTGAGCATGAACCCGTTACATGCTCCCCCCCCTTCCCCTGTAGGCATCCTCCCGGGGCATGGCCATCTTGAAACGCCATGTATTTGCAGTCAAAAATATCAACTGCAGAACTTTCCCATTGTTTGGAAAGTGTTACAGAGTGGATCTGGGGATTATAAAAGACTCAAAGAGGAAGGGGAAAGGGCAAGAGGCCATAATTTTATATCTTTTTAAATCTTATTTTCTGTATTTTGCTTATTTTAATTGTTTATATTTTTATTTTAAAATTCTAATAAAATTATTATAAGGAGAGAGCGAGAGCAGAGCTTGTTAGGAAAGAACAGCATCTCAGCAACAGTTGCTCCGAAAGGGAGAGGCCGGCTAAATGCTCCCCAACCTGGACAAATGTGAGGCTATGCAGGACATAGAACCTAGAATAATAGGATTGGAAGGGAGCACCTTGGAGGTCTTCTAATCCAGCCCACTTCCTGAGGAGAAGATCCTAAACCATTCCAAACAAATGGCTGTCCAGCAGTGGAGCACCCACAACTTGTAGAGGCAGCTTCTTCTTTTTTTTTTAACAAATTTTATTCAGTTTTTCACATTAAAAACAAAAATCTCTTTTTAGTGGACAACATATTTCTGGGTCATCACCTTTACATACAAATATGACAGCAATTATACATTCATATATGCATACTTAATTCTATTATTACCTTTTCCATTCCAAATTGTCAGTTATGGAGAGAAACAAACACATGAATTCTACCCTCTTTCATTAATCTCAATCGAAACATCTTTTTGTTTCATTTCAATTATTTCAAATATAATCCTTTAATATTTATTTTAAAAATAAAGATAAACAATATGTGTTTGCCTAATAGTAATAATAACAAGTTACCAATGTCTCTCCTTGCTTTTAATAGTCTATATTAACTTATTAATGTAGTTGGTTCTTTAGTCTGTCATATTCCCTTTCCATTACACATTCTTTTTATAAATTCTAGATTAAAACAAATTTTAACACTAAAAAAAACAACAAGTATAGGTTTCCCCCTTTTACTGTTTTTAGTGTGACACCTCAATGATTAAAATATACCTTTATTCCCTCATCTTGATTCTCAATAAACCATTATTTTTAAGAAGTTACAATAATAATCATTCCATCTTTTCACTTGGATTCCACAGCATATTTTCCCCCCTTGATTTTTAATAAGAGTTATCAGTATCTATGTTACCCTATTTTCTAAATATTTTTAATTGCAGAAATATTCTTATTACCCCTTGCAACCCTGCAGAATCCCCTTTTTAATTCATCAACCATTATCTCTGAAAAAACAACTTCTTTTCAACATTTTACGATTTCCATATTTCTTTATTTCATGCGCCTGTTTCTTACTGCTTCTCCTCCCCCTCTTTTCCCCATATCTTTTCTCATTCCAGTTTATATCCCTCTCTTTCTTAATATCTTCCTTTCCCCTTTTCTGCTGGCTCTTTCTGCCTTTCCTGACTTCCCCCTTTTGATTGCCTTCTTAAATCTCAACTTTTTAGCCTTCCTTCTTTCCCCACTTCTTTGTAGTGTTCTTTGTGTTAATTGTCTATTTAAAAAGTCTTCTCCTTGAGTTGACTCCTCCTCCTCTGAAGCTCTTTCTTCTTGTTCTTCAATTGGCGTTTCCATTTTTTCTAACACAGAGCAAAGTGATTCACCTCTTTCCTGTAGTAATTCTCTCATACTTTTAAGTTCCATTTTTAATTCCCGAAGAGATATCATCATTACACACTCTTATATTTTATGATCATTAAAGTCCACAAAAAAAAAACACTTTTACTTTCCTTCTTTCTTCTTTCAGTTTTCTAAAGTTCTCAGTAATTCCAGCCCAGGGTCTATACCAAAAACATCAATCAATTCCACAGTCAGTCTTTCCTTGCTTTTTTCTTTATTCTGGTTCTGCTTTCACTTTCTAAGATACTTACTTTGTTTCAATATTTCTTTAATGTTATATCCACACAAGTTCATTCAGAAACAGGATGCTTTCCCTTTTGTTTGAGCTCAAGTTTTTGTCAAAAAGTGGCACTCTCCATTATACAAAGTCTTCATTTTTTCCCCCTATTTTTTTTATTTAGGGTTTTTTGAACCTCAGTATTCCAGCACAGTCCAGTCTCCAATTTGTAAACTTTATTATTATTATTTTTTGACAATCTTAAGTCCAGCTTTATTTTATGCTTGTTTATTCCCAAAATCTTTTAGTCCAATTTAGTTAAATCTTTAGTTCTGGCTTCTTCCTTTCCTGGTTCAAAGCCCCGCTTAGCTGTCAAAAATATTTTCTTTATTTTTTCCTGTCCCTTTGTAATTTTGCCGCTCACTTTTCTTTTCTTAAAAATTCCATGTTACCTTAATCCCGGGTACTTTTGTTTAGTTGTATTGCCCAGTTGTCCTGGTTTAGATGTTATCCACCTCTTTCTTCCCTCCTGCACAAATCTTAATCCAGCTGAGTCCTCCCCTTTGGGGTGGCCATTATAAACCACTGCTGCAGTCGTCTTCGGGGTGGAAAAGACCAAGCCCAGGAATAGAAATGCGGCTTCCCTCAACCTGGCTTGCGGCTTCCCCTTACTCCGCCGCCCCTCCAAGGCAGCTTCAGCCCCTAATCGTAATGATTGGGGCTCTCCAATGAAAGAACACAGACCATAGCCGCAGAGAGTCACAATCTACAGTCCATCAGCGGGGAGGCTCTGCCTTCTTCCCTAGAGGCAGCTTCTGTTCCACTGGTTAATCATTCTTCCTGTCCATACATTTCTCCCTAATTCTAGGCTGGATCTTCCACCTGTTTTGCCCTCAGGGGTCAGGGTTCTGTCAGATGCTCTTACTAATCTAATGAATAAAAAAACTTTGGGTGCTTTTGAGAACAGGTTGGCCCCTTCTTCTCTTCCGCCTGCTGGAAGACAGCTACCAAACCTCCTCTAGATCTTCTCTTTGGTAGACTGGACATACCAAACAAAGAGAAGGACAGGAATGAAGGGAAGGGCAAATGCCTATGGAAATTCTTGGTCATCCAGGTCTCCTGGTTGCCCTAAAGGTGCTTTTTCAAGAGGCAAGTGGACTTCCTGGTTTTTCTTTGAAGACGTTTCGCTTCTCACCCAAGAAGCTTCTTTGGCACTTCCCCACTATCCAGTCAGAGCTGAAGAAGCTTCTTGGATGAGAAGCGAAACCTCTTCAAAGAAAAACCAGGAAGTCCACTTGCCTCTTGAAAAAGCACCTTTGGGAGGAAGGAGGAGGCGTCCTCCCTTTGCTGGCCATCTAGGGAATCTGCTCAGGGAGGCTCACCGTTCTTCATGCAGGATGGGCTTCTTTGGCTCTGGGCTGCCTCAGAGAATCCTCTCTCTGGGCCAGCTACCAGGGGAGGCCCTCCACTGCCCAATGGAGTAGCTGTTTGAGCACAGGAACCCAGCAGGGTGATTCATGAAGAATAAGGAAGCAAGGTAGCAAGAATATGTCGCTTAGGCCAGAGGGCAAAGCATGTTTCTATGGAGTATTTTGGGCTCATTGAATGGCTCTACCGCTGCCGCCAGAAACAATGATGCCAGCCTGCCTGCCTGCCGAGAGTCTTATGCATCCCATTTATCCTCCTAGAATTATCCTTTGCCCATCATTTACAACAGCACAGAATTGCCTATTGGGCAGGCTGCAAAATTATTTCCCATAACTCTTCTTGGAACGTGTCAGGTTGCAGCTGCTGCCCCGGCCCAGGCACTACGGACAGCCAGCCAGCTCCTCCCCTCCAAAGCCACACGGCTCCTGGCGTTCCTGAGGAAGAAACTGAAGCCCCCCCTGATTCTGCAGCCAACCAATCATGCTTGCCAGGAACAGAAGCCTGCCCAGCCCATTGTTCTCTCTTGCCCGTCTGCCTGAATTAAAAGCCAGACAAAAGGCACAGCCGAGGGAAGCAAGCCATTGCTCCCCCCCTCCCCATCCAGGGGGCTTTGTCTGTGCTGCCTTCAGGCATTGAGAGCACCTGCTCGTCTCCTCCTGAGGCTCACCTGCTTTGGGTGGCAGCATGGAAGAAAGGCTGTGCCAAGGAGACCAAGCCCCCCCCTCCCCCTGGAGGCAGGCCAGGAAGAGGCATGGCCATGCCAGCCCTCCCTGGCCTCAAGGAGCCCTTGCAATGCTTTGGCATCTTTGCCAGGGGGCTCCAGTGAAAGCCCCCCCCACACCATGCCTAGGAGGAGGAAGGATGGCACACACTCTTTCTCTCTCTCTCTCTCTTTCTCTCTCTCACACACACAGAGGCATGCTTCCATGTTTGTGGCAGGAAAAGCTAACAGCTCGCTCCTTCTGTGCCTTCGTAAACCTCTACCAAAGGTTATAACACTGTTCCTGTTTTGGGCCTATAATTCAGCCAGAGTAACCTCCTTTGAAGTGGGTGGGGGCGATTCTAGGGCACTTCCATAAGGAGCAAGCAGCTGAGGCCCCTTTGCTGCTTGGCCCTTCCCGCTGCATCAGCTTAGGCAGAAAGGCCCATCGGCCCAAAGAAAGGACCAGCAGGCTCTTTCCCATCCTGCCATAAAGTGCAAGTGGTAGTCTCCTAGGACACCAAGATCACTCTCACAATCACTACTGTTGAGCCAGGTCCTGCCCATTCTAAACCCCTGTGTTTAGTTTTCCTTGCCTAGGGGTATAATAACCTTACTTTTTGCACCACATAATTGTGTTTTGTTGGATAGGAACCCTGGTACAGGTCTCTCAAGTTCCTTCTTGAGAGAGTGTATCTTCTAAAATGTTGACTATTCCCTCTAGTTTGGTGTTGTCTGCAAATTTGATGAGTTCCCCTTCTATATACCCTCCCATGTGTATAATTATGAAGAAGTTGAAGAGAATTGGGCTTGAGACAAAACCTTGAAGTACCCCCACTGTATGTTTCTCTCCACGTGTCTATACCACGTTTTTCTGTCTTACCATGAAGTAGGCAGTTGTCTTCTTTGTTAAAATGCCTTACTGAAGTCTAAGTAAACTATGTCCATTTCCCTGTGTGATTAATTTGGTCCTTTGGTCAATGAAGGCAACACATTTTGTCTGGCATGATCTGTTTTTGACATATTCATTCTGGATTCTAGTAATTATCTTGTTCGTTTCTAGGTGTTCATAAATGTGCTACTTAATTATCATTTCCAGGATTTTTGCAGGTAGTGTCAAGTTGATTGGTCTATAGTTTTTTTTTTTCCTTTTTGAAGATTGGAATCACATCAGTTCTTTTCCAGTCCTCTTGTAGTTCCTCTGTGCTTCAGGATCTCTGAAAGGTTTTGTTCCATAATACTGGGAGCTGCCAGCTCCTTCCAAACAGATTTAATGTGTCAGGTCCCAGTGATTTGAACTTGTCTAGAGGGACAGGTGTTCTCCTACCTTTTCCTTTGCTGGACAATGTTAAAGGAGTCGACTTTACCTTATGGTAAACTCTGGGTTAGTCTTAGAAGACTGGATCTGGATGAAGATTATATTCTGTTGCTTGTGTTTGCATTGTACTGAATTCCAGTATAACGTGGTCACTCTTGCCCAAGGTTCCAGTAACTTCAGCTTCTTTTCTGTCTTTTGCACAGAGGTGGATTTGAAGCTGTACAGATGCAGACAGATAACTGAACAAGACATCCATAACAAATTACATTTATTGGTTCATCAGGTATCCTCATAACACACATTTATGATGGAGTTCTTCTTTAATGACCAATCTTTTGTACATCTGCCTTGTATTAAAAGATGGTTATCTTCTAACCCATCTCTTAGCGATAGAAAGAAGCTGCCATAAGTTCGTGAGTTCAGGCAAGAATGAAGAAAACTCCCCCAACCCCTCGAGGGTCAATTTAGTGTCCAATTAGGAATACAGATATGGCCTCATCACATGAACTACATTTCCCAGGATACCTTTAACCACATTTACCATGATGCATTCCCTTAAGGGGACAGCTCATAATTCCTAAGTAACCATCCAATTCCCATAGACTGGCTGGGACAGCACAACTCCCTCTAGCACTTCTTCTCTGTTTTTAAGAATCAGGTCCAGCATAGTTTTTCCTTTAGTTCCTTCCTCTTGTCTTTTGGGTGACAAATATGTCAGCTAAGTTGGTTAGGAATCTGTTCGATCTCCCACTTGCTGCCGAGTTTGTCTCCCAGTTGATATCAGTTAAATCTCCCATTACTACTGTGGTATGTTTCCTATGTACATTTGTTAATTGATTAGCAAAGACTTCATCTATTTCTTCTGCTTGGCTGTGTGGCCTGTAGTATACACCCATGGCAATCTCATTTCCCCACCCTCTTTTATATTGACCCATATGGATTCTAGGAGGTTTTCATCCTAGGTTTTGTGCATTTCTGTAGAGATGTAGAGATCTTTAATATATAATGCAACTCCACCTCCTCTTTTGTTAGGTCTGTTTCTTTTGAATAGTTTGTATCCTTCCATCAGTACATTTCAAACCTGTGTTTCATCCCACCAAGTTTCAGTAATGGTAACTACATCGTATCTGCCTGCATGGGCTAATGCTTCAAGTTCACCCTGTTTGTTCTCTAAACTTTGAATGTTAATGCAACTTCAGAAACTGCAGAATGTCCACAATGTCCCCACTACTTTACTGTGCACTAGAAAAGTTTGAGTAACTTCTGCAAAGAGAGAAAATGAATTGGAGTTCCAAATAATCAACTTTGTACAGGAATCAGAAGTAAAATTTTATTTGCCATCATGTTCAGTTCACAAATGGAGGCCACTTTGGTTAAATAAATATCACAAACTGTTCCTGCCTGACACTGTTTTTCATCTGTATATCAGCCATTCATCTCCCCTATGAATTACAAATGTCAAATACTTTTTTTCTTTTTAAAATTAATAACCTTTTGTGACATTGCTTGGGGATGAAAACACTTTTCTCTTCTCAATCTCCTGCCGAGCAAAGGAGGAAAATGTTGGAAGCCCCATTTCCTGAGTGATCCACAATGTGCCAAGGATTTTATCCTGGATATGTTTCTGCTCTGATGAGCCTGCCTCCCCCCCCCCCCCCCCCAAACACTTGCTTGTCTTCAAGAAGGTGAGTTTGCCGTCACTGTTTTTGGTTTGAAAATTTTTATGAGTTGATCAGACTATAAAATACAAAAAAAAAAAATAGTGAAAAACTAAGGGAGGAAAAAGAGAAAAGGAAAAAGTGTGGGGTAAAATGGAAAAAGGACATCTGGCCCTCTTTAGCACAGTAGAGGGTAATAGCACTACAACCGCAACTTTTTATTTTTACACAATAATATATACAGTAGTAACCATTTATTATTTAGTATTTAATCAGCAAAACTAAAATCAAAGTTTCTTTCTTTCATTAGCATAAAATCGAGAAGCGATTTCCAAATGGAAATGAAATGAGACATGTTCTTTCAACAAAACAATCAATTTAATCTCTACTTTAGTTTTCTTTTTGCTGTGGGAAATTATATTTCTGTTTGTACCTATTAATTTTTACAAACTATCATCATTTATATTAACAATTTACTACACTCTCTCAAGTTATTTAATCTTAAAGGGGAAAACCCTTGTTTAAAATACTAACAAAAAATGTGCTGTCCAGCCAATGTATGAGAATTGGATAGTTAGGAAGCAATTGTGAGCTGTTCCCTTAATCATGATAAATGTAGTTAAGGTATCCTGGGAAATATAGTCCATGTCACATGACCACACCTGTAATCCTAATTGGTCACTTAATTGACCCTCAAGAGATTGGGGGAGTTTTCCTCTTGGCTGAACTCATGGACTCATGGTAACTATTCTACTTCTATCATCACAAGATGGGAGAAAAAGGATAGGAGATAAACCATCTTTTTACCTACAAGACAGATATGCAAAGGATTGTTCATTAAAGAACTTTGTCACAAATGTGAGTTATAAGGATATGTGATGAACCAAGAAAAGTATTTTATTATGGATGTTTTGTAGAATTTATCTATCTGCATCTGTACAGGATACAGAATAGTAAAAAGATTATTTTTTGAAGTCCTGAAGCCCATCAGTATAAAGACAGTTAATTTGGATTTGTGATAAAGCAAAGTAATGTTGAAGCCAGAAGTGAATGTGGAATGCTAAGCTCTGTGCCTCAGTTTGAATTGCAGGGAGGGGCAAGAATCCCCCTCTTTCTCTTTTACGCAAGAGACTTTTCAAATATCCTATGCGCTGGCTTTCAAAGGCAATCAAATTTGCCTCCTTCGATCCTTTTTTTTTTTCTTTACTGAGGCAGGATTCCTTTTTCTTTGTATCAAGCCAGGAAGGGGCAAATTCCCCCTCCTTTTCTCTTCAGCGAAAGAAGTCCTGTGTCTCAAATTACAACTCCTAGCTCAAAAAGAACCAATTTGTAAAAGAAAGGGAGGGGCCAAGTATCTCTCATCCATCCCTGTATTCATCCAATTACAAATTCTTTCCAAACACAATGAGAAAGTTTCAGAAATCTTGCTGACATTTCTAGAAAAGAAAACTAACTTTGCCCTGCTCATTTCAGCTGAAAGACTTTGCATTTTTCCAGTTCAGAGGAAATAAGAAAAGCCTCTCCAGCTATTTTTACAACTACTCTGGCCGTTTTATTGGGGGTCATAATTCATTACTGACAGACCATCTTCAAACCGAAGAAGGCTAATCCTAGCAACGTTTTAAAAAGGAACAATTTCTCTTTCTGCTCAAAACCTTAAAATTTATTCATGTTTCCCTATCTTTATTAAATAATTAAAAAAACATATAACACTGCAAGCAAATCTTTGGGGTGTTGTATTCAATTGATCGATTTTCTTCCAGCAAGGAAACAATAAATTCATCTGGAGTTTACCCCCCCCCCCCATAGATTCAAGCAAAGCAGTGCACAGCACCATCTGGTGCTCAAGGAGAAATTTCCCAGAGTTAGCAATATGTGCTTGCAATGATAATCTCTTTTTGCAATTATTGTGGACAATTTCATCAGTTTAATTCAAACGTTCCAAGATTAACTGCAACCTAGCAGACCTAAGCAAAGCAGCCCACAGCTACATCTGGGGCTCAAGGAGAAATTTCCCAGAGTTTGATTTTATTTTTTTTTACAGTTTCTCAAATTTGACCAGAGTGTTTTTATCCAATGATAATCCCTTTTTGCAATTATTGTGGACAATTTAATCAATTTAATTCAAGGTTCCAGGATTAACTGCAACCTAACATGGGTGTAGCAACAGCGTCTTCCATGCATATTTCTGTGTTTAGCCATCCAGTCTTCTGACTTCGCTATGCAACCTCTACTGCCACCTTGTAGAGCAAGCAACACTAACAGGCATATTTCTGCGTTTAGCCCTCCAAGTCTTCAGACTTTGCTATGCAACCTCTAGTGCCTCCTTGTGTAGCAAGCACACATTGCACCTTAGAAACTGCCATACTGTGTGCTTTGCTAGCATCGCCCAGACTCTGCAGCGCCACCTACATGCTCAAGTATTAAATCCAGTAGCAATTCTACTTTCTGCTACCTGCTTTGCAGAGCACCCTAGTACAAAAAAAGGGAATTACATGGAAAATCACTAAATTTTCCAAAAGTCACCTTTTACCAATTTGAAACATGGCAATGGCTTCAGCCATGACGGATGTCCCTGAAGTACCAGAGGACTCGAACCCTCCACCCACTCTTGCTGTAAAAATGGAGCCTGGTTCCTGAAACCCAGTTTCAGATGTCTAAATCTCTACGGAAGCGGTGATACCTCTGAAAGCCTACAACCTCAGAAAGAGTAAGAAGCTTTCCGAACCCATGGAAGAACACTTGAGGAATGATTGGGAGAAGCAATATTGCCGCTTTACCGACTCCTGGACGGAGCTTGGGAAGATCTGTGCCACCGTACTTCCGATTAACACATTAAATTTAAGTCATGTTTTAGAATAAAATATTTTTTTCTGTAATATTTATCAAATTTATTTTCCTTAACCTTCAAGGAATCCTCAACCTTCTTAATATCCATGAAGGAAAATTCCCAGAATTCTTCTGTTGGAAGTTGTAGATCTGCTTGGAGCCATTCCTCATAGAATAAAAATCCTCTTCTCTGAAACTTCTATGGAATCTCTTTTTCTCAAAGAATTCTCAACTTTGTTAGCATCCATGAAAAAAAAGGTCCCAAACTTGTCCTCCTGAAAGTTGTGGATTTCATTGAAATTCTTGTTTCAATTGCTCTGAAATGGTTGTATTTAAATCATCATCCTAACAAAAATCAGTGTCAAGTTATATTCCAAAATTGCAGTTAAGTCTTTTGCATTGTCAGATATTTGTAAAATTGCCTTAATGGTTTGATAATTTTCTACATGTAATTGCATCTCTTGCTCTTTTTTTATACTATCTATATTATTTATATCTTTAGAACCTAATCAGTCCATAAAATAAGTAATTTTCTGTAAAGAATTTTAAAAACTTCCCTAAAAATAAGCTCACGTTTGGCTATCCTAGCTCTCTCTGGTGGTCAAAGAATATTTGTTTGTTTATTTATTTCTGGTCAATCAGAGTTCATAAAAATCAGAGAATTTCAGCTACCCATATCCAAGCAATCCAAAGGTACATATTATTTGAAAATAGTAAAATAAAACTACATCATTCCATCCTTACGCTTCTCCATCAGAATTAAGAAGAAAAGATGCTCCACATTTTCTTATTGTACCTTCCTCCAACAGCCCTCTTTCTTGTTGTTTAACAACAAAGAAGACTCAAAAAGGGATAAGACTATCCCTTTTTAAGATAAGACTATCCCTTGTGACTAAAGAGGACTTCTTTTAGCTAATAATACTGTCATAAATTAATTAAGAAATGTTACTGTCCTTTTGACAAGTACATTCCAAAATGGCTGTTTTTTCAGCCCTGCCCTGCTCCAAAGCCCAGTTCCTGGGGCTTCCTGCAGACCGTGGTTGTGTGTGTGTGTGATCTTGTGGGGGGGATCCTAAGAGTC
Organism: Laticauda colubrina; assembly: GCA_015471245.1. Taxonomy (NCBI): domain Eukaryota; kingdom Metazoa; phylum Chordata; class Lepidosauria; order Squamata; family Elapidae; genus Laticauda; species Laticauda colubrina. The sequence goes on along the minus strand of BLBF01000065.1, from coordinate 190,754 downwards.
TCCCTAACCCAGGAGAGTCATAGAAATGAAAGAAATGCCTGTTCCTTTTTCTGTTGGGAGGCAGGAAAAACCAACAATCCAGAGAGAGAAGCCTCTCTGGACAGGCCAGCCGTCGTTCACAGGAGGTCCCACTTTCACCATTTTTGAGGCCACTTGTACTTGGAGGATGAATCAAAACATTGGAATAAGAAGAGATGAGCTTCCAAAGAGCAGCAAAGAAATAGGAGGCTGTGCTTGACATATTGTTGGCTTTTCTTCAGGGAGACTGTAAAAGCGACAAAGATAGGCATCTTCCCTCTGAAAACTTTATACTAGCAATATGATCATTTCTGCCAACACAGAGCTTAAAACATTTGCATGCCATAAACATTTAAAAACAAATCGATCTGGGAGTACTCGGACAGTTTTCATTGTCACTGTGATAACCCTGTACAAGTTCAGTGAAACTAAAGGCAGCGTGCTGGATTCGCTCTGGGCTGTTGTAAAATGGATAACTTTAGCCTTGGATTTGAAACAAGGTTTTGGAATTAGGAATTGAATTAGGATGAGGAGTTTGCTCCATTGTTCATGTCATGCTGAGAACCTGACAAATGAGTAATTGAAACTTCATTAGCTATCTTGTCTTCTTTGAGTTTGATTCATCTTTATTTCCTTGCCTACAAGGTGATGTCACTGCCAGGTATTTGTACTAAGTTCATCCAGCAAAGGACTTGGTCCATAACAGGTCCAAGGAGATTGTCCACAGGTGGTGTGTGTGTGTGTTAAGCTAAGTGTGGCTGGCATAAGTGTGGCTGGCAGTTCCTTAACAGCTACCCACCCAAAAGGTGGGTAACACGTCAACCCAGATTTTTTAAAAACCCTTGTTTGCACTCACTTCAAGTTACGACTTAAGCACAAGGGAACCCAGGCTTCTACCTTGGAAGATGTGGAGGTATTTCAGGAAGGGAAAGGGTGGGGAGGGGTTGCATAGCTGACCCCCAATTGCAAAAACAGATTTACAGGGAGTGCAGCTTGTGTGGGCTGTTGGAAAGCAAATTAGAAGTGCAACATTCCCGGTACAAGAATTCCTTTACACCTTTTTAGCTTTATCACAATAATGGGTAACACTAGGCTTCTGCTGGGATGAAGCAAAGGTTAGGGCCAGAGGAAGGCAGCCAGGTAGGATGACCTGGCTGTGCCCGCATTCACAGCTTTATGTAAAGAAAGTACTTTCCTTTTACTCTCTCTCTCTCTCTCCTGGGGTGGGTGCTTTCCTTCGGCTTCATAGAAGTGTTGTTGGTATCCAAGGAGTTATGGAGGTGCCAGGCGTTTCAGGCTGGAAGGCCACCACCGTTGCTTTGGCTTGACTCTCCTGGTGAGGCTGCGGCCTGAAACACAGGAGGCCAATTGCCAACTATGTTTTTTCCTTTCCTTTGGTGTAGCTTCCTCTCCTGTCTCCCCTTCTCTGTTTTTCTCTTCATGGCAGTCCAGATCTGCCCCCAAACAACTCAGAAATAAAAATGAGTACAAGATGGTAATGAAGTGTGCAGTGAAATATCTTTAAGGAAAACTTTGAAGTTTCTCTAGATAAATAAAAGAAACCAAAAAAAAAGGTGGATCGCAGATTGCAGAAATAAAACAAAAAAAGCAAAAAAACAGAATTTGAAAAATAATAGGGAGAAGGATATTTAGAACAGGGTTAAAACATTTTTTGAAAACTCATCAGTTTCAATAGATGTTTTGAGGAAATAAATATTATAAAACAACAAAGAAATGGCCTGAAGTTATTTGTGATAAGAAAGAAAGCAGAGAAGGAAAATCCTTCTCCAAACTATGTGGCATTAAAGAATGTGGGACAATTTCTGACTGGGTATTTTAAAGGAAAACTAGAAGTCTGAAAACTCGCCTTAGGCCTTTTGGGGATGCGGTGAACTCTGTTAAGCAGCCTGCCAAATCTCTCTGCAGAAGGAATTTGCCCCAAGTTCAGTCCAGGCCTCACAGAGTGAGTGCATTGCTGTATGGCAGCAAAGGTGCAGTCCAAGGAAGGCTGTGAAATAATCCTGAGAACATTGGAAGAGGAAAGATGCATTTTGTGGAAACATTAAAAGGCAAAAAGAAACCACGTCTCATGTTGCTCATGTGGATAAGAAAGATGAAAAAGCAAAAACTATAACTCTTTGATCACAAGTTAAATGGAGCATTTGGGATACAATCCTGAAACAGTCATGTACAAAAAGTGAAAGTCTTAACAAAATGCAAATTTATTTTAATAAGTTATAAGTTTAATAAGCTAAAGTTATGCAGAAGTCTCTACCTCTGTGGCCGAGTTCATAGTGCAAACCCGTTCCACTTATTAGTTGTTCTCGCTGTCAGGAAATTCCTCCTTATTTCTAGGTTGCTTCTCTTCTTGATGGAAACAGAATTTCCATCTGTTGCTTCTTGTCCTGCCCTCAGGTGCTTTGGAGAATAGGATGACCCACTCTTCTTTGGGGCAGCCTCTCAAATATTGTTAATAAGTATTGTAAATAAGTAAAATATTGTAAATACATTGCAATCACGTTCCACTCAGGAAAATATGAAGTATGTAATATTGCAGCAGTTTATATACAATTAAATATAATAAGTTATTAAAAGTGATTCACTGTAGTAATCTAGAAGCCTAAATGTAGAAGAAGAAATGACAGAGCCTAAGGGAGGGATGAAGCCACAAACAAAGTCAGTTCAACCCCTTTGAGTGCCCTTGACCCTTATCTAACTGTATCTACCATTGGTTGAGAGGATTTCCTGTGCATGGGCTTAGCAGCAAACCAGTTTCTTTGAATCTCCATGTATGGACCTGGTGTTTCACCCCTGACACTAAAGCACATGCTTTTTGTGGGAAGAGGGAGTTGATTTCTGTTTCATACCTGCCCTTTCATCTCAAGACTGCTTGTCTGACAGTTTATGGAGACGCCTGTCAAAGGGGAAAAGGAAGATAATCCTCTGAATCGAGCAGCTGATGCTCTTTGACAAGCTGAAATTTTCATAAAGAAATTCGGCTTTGCTCTACATTGGATGAAAAAAAAAGTTCTTTCTGTATCTTGTTTGTATTTTAGGAAGGTGACCAACATTGTTCTAATGCCTCAGCAATGCTAAAAAAACGAGCATACCCATTCTTGTTTTCATGACACTTGGCTCCCTGCCCCCTTTCTGTCTCTTTTGCCTAGTTCTTCTGGGTCCTTTTGGCCATCTTCATCACTGAGTTGCTGCTATTGTTGGTCGAAATCATCTTCGAGAAGCAGGTAAGCTATCCATGTCAGTCACTCCTATGATTGGAGCACTTTTCCCATTGGAGGTTATGAATTGGAAAGGGGGGAGGGGGAGGAATCATTCACTCTTTGCATCTGCCTTTACAGAAAAGGAAAAAAAATAGTTAAAAGACAGATCAGAATGCAAGTCAAAATAGGCAGAAAAAATGATAAAAGAATATTTCTACGCTCTAGGTGCGTTCAAATTGCCAGCACCAGATGGATTACATCCCAGAATCCAGGAGGAGCTGGCAGATGTGATATCTGAACCAGTGAACCATATATTTCAAAGATAGATTGGACTTTGTGTAAAGATGGATACAAAAAACGAGTTAAACAGTCCCACTTTTTCTTTATCACTTTCTTGCCACTTTCTCCCACTAATGGAACAATCTGTTTCCTTGTTTTTTACATGTTGAAAGAGGCTGTCTTTTTGTTGTTGTTATTTTTGTCTTTTGTTGAGAGCCTTAGTTCATTTGAGCCTTAGCTTTCCTCACTTCATCTTCGCAGGCTCAGGCTATTTGCTGATATTCTCTGCCTTAGTTATGTGCCCCTCTTTCCACTTGTTATACTTGTCCTTTTTGTCTTTCAATTTAGCAGAGAGTTCTTTAGGCAGCCACGCTGTTTCTTTTGAGACCTGTTGTTTTTCTTCTTCGTTGCTATTATGCTAGACTGGGCTTTTATATCACCTTTCAAAGTTTCCCAAGCTTCTTGGGTTGTTTTCACCTCGAGGATTCTCATCCATGGAATCCTTCCCAAGCTCTAAGTTTATTGAAATTAGCTCTTTTAAAGTCCAAAACTCTAGTTTGACTTTGTTCTATTGCTTGAGCGTGCATAATGTTGAATTCCAATATTGCATGATCACTCCCCTCCCCCCAAGGTTTCTGTAGCTTCAACACCTTCCATCGTTTCATCCCTGTTAGTGAGGATTAAGTCCAATAGGGCGGATCCCCTAGTTGCTTTCTCTACTTTTTGGGAGACAAAGTTGTCTGCTTAGTTTATCAGGAACCTCTTTGATCTTCCACTTGGTGCAGAGTTTGTCAGGGTAGTTAAAGTCCCCCATTACTATTGTGATGTGCTTACTGCATACCTTAGGTAACTGACTAGCAAAAAGTTCATCTGTTTCCTCTGTTTGGTTGGGTGGCCTATAGTATACTGTACATCTATGGCAATGTCATTTTTCCCACTTTTATGCATTGACCCAAATGCATTCAAGACAGTTTTCATCATTGTTGCGTTCTATTTCTATAGAGATGTATTTATTTCTTATATAGAGGGCAACTCCGCCTCCTCTTTAATTTGGTCTAAATTCAATTTAAATAATTTAAATCCCTTTAGCTGTAGCTTCAATTTGTGGGTTTCATCCCACCAAGTTCCCGTAATGGCAACAATATCATATCTGCCCTCATTTACTTGTATTTCTATCTCAACCTGTTTATTCCTCATACTCTGTGCATTGGTGTACAGACATTTGAGTCTTGACCTTGCGTTTATTTTTTGCATCACCTGTGTTGTGCCTGACTGCCCCTACTTTCTTGCTACTTGTTTGATTAGTGCATGTAGTATGGCACTCATTGTTAAAAGCTTGATTTTGCTTGACAGCAAGGTTGATATTCTTACCTGCACAAATATCGATGTTACATGCACTGATAATCCCATTAATTTTAGATTGCTGGGGACAGAAATGTTCTGTATCAATTAACTCTTTGTCTCCATTGGCTTCCTTCCTTCCTTCCTCCAAATATTGTCCTCTGATGGGAGCTGTAACTCTTTCAGGGTACCTAGCAGGTTCTAGGAATTTCTGTAGCTGTCCTGCATTGTCTTAGAGATTCCTTGTCTATGATTTCTTGAGTTTTGATAAACTTTTCTTTTTTCTGGCAGTCAGGTTTGACTTGCCCCTCCCTGTCCTTGGCTGACCTCCAGCTGTGGCCTATGGGGAAATTACCTAGCCTGAGAGCCTTCCTTTGACCCTGCGAATCTGGGCTGGCTTTGCAGCCAGATGGAGAGGGTGAGACCTTCATCAGCTGCCATCCAGTTCTGCTGCTTTGGGGGATGGTGAGGTGGGCAGGTTCTGCCCCGCTCCTCAGCCCTGTCTGAATGGGGGCTGTTTTTTTCCGTACTGCCAATGATCCCCTGCAACCCACAAGCTAGTTTTGTTTGGCGGTTTCCTGCTTTCCTCCTTTCTCCCTGCCACCTTCTTTTTTTCTTGCATTCCCACATACTCTCTTAACGTACACACACACACGCACACACACTCACATGGACACAGACTGCAGAAGTCCCTCCCCTTTCTTGGCAGGAGCAGAAGCAGAAGCAGAAGCACAGCCCTAATCCGGCTGCCTCACGGCCCCCAGGGGGAGGTTGGTCTGGGCCTGAGCGCTGCAGGGCTGCTGCTGCTGCTACAGGAGGGGCCTCAGCTGCTTTCTCTCCCACTTTTGGGCCACACTGGCGTCCTGAGCCCACATCCACAGGCCCAGATGCACCCAATCATGTCTCAGCCCTGTGGCTCCAGCGACCTGCTCTTGGTCGTCTGGCCATGGTGAGAAGAACCGGTGACATTGATGGAAGTGCCAGGAGTGCCAAAGAGAGTCAGGAGGACCTGGTGTTTCTACTCCTTCTTTTGTTCATAGGTGCCCTGATGGTGCCTGAAGCGGAGGCCTCTGGGCCAGAGGTCTTGGACAGCCTCTGCTCAGGAAGAAGGGGCCCTGTTCTGAGCCTGGCCACAGCCCTGGATGGAGGGGGAAGCTCCAGAGGGCTCAAGGGGGCTGAGCCGAATTGTTTCGCAGGAAGTCTTCCTTGCTTCCTGCTGGACTCGCTTCCCCAGCACATGGACTCAAAGCTGCTCTAGGGCAGGAAGGACCTGATTCTCCCAGTGAGTTCAGTCCAATCAAGCAGATACACTGACCCTCACAATAATCACTGACAATCTTTGGTGCTTCCAGCCCTATGATTGTGTGATGTTGTGATGCTAGAATTTTACCAGAAATGAACCAGGACTGTGTCAAAACATCTTCCGTCTAAAGTAAATAGTGCTTCTATTTATTTAGCACATGGCTGTTTTGTCCCTTGTGGCTGCCACAAAGGTGAAAGCTGTGGCCTCTCAGATGACTCCCATCCTGGGTGATCTCTTCAGGGGTTTGAAGAAACCCCTCTCATCCATGGGACCCTTTTTCTTGCAGATGAATGCAGTGTTCCATTCCAGCATTCAGGATGGAATAAGACACTATTATGATGACTTGGATTTCAAAAATATTTTGGACTATGTTCAGCAAAAGGTAACGCTATATTTTTGGGTCAACTGTCATTTTGCTATAACAAAAGTATTACTGGAGAAAGGTTAGATGGCTAGACCGATCCAGAATGCCTTATTCTGCTAAATAATACATATGTAATCTGGGATAGATTCTCCCATTCTGACACTGATAATGTTACCTAGTTTGGGCAATGAAACATCTGCTGGAAGTCAACCAAGCTCAGAGAACGTCAAGAATCCCTCATCTCAACTCTAAGCTAAAAATATTCTCCTTTGTTGGATTCTCTCATTCATTTGGGCCTCTGGATGGCCTCTTTGCAAGCAGGGGAATTCTTGGGGAAGAACATCTGAACTGAGGAATGTCCCCAGGACTCCCCAGGGTTCTTCAGAGACTGATGTTTCTCACAGCAGACACCGCAGGAGGACCAGGTTTGTCTATAATAGACAAAAATCAGGAGGTCCCTCGTAGCCCCTTTTTAGTCTATTAAAAAGCATATACTGTTGTGATGCATGATGCATCTAATGAAGGGAGCTGTACTTCACAAAGTTTATGCCTTTTATTATTTATTTTAGTTTCATTTTGTTTTCAATTTTTAAGATTTTTTTGTTCAAGAGTTAAAATACAAATTCACAAAAAGCAACCAAGATCAGAACAAAACTAAGGACAAAAACAAAAATAAGTGCATTAATTTAAAAAAGAAAATATATAAAGCTACATTAGTAGCTTTCCCCCTTTGCCAAACAGGTCTACAATATATAAAATTCTATTTACCTGTCATTTATCTACTGTAGAAAGAAAGAGTTACCAGGTAAGCCCAACAATAGAAACTTACTTCAGAACCTCTGTTAACAATCAATTAATGTGTTTTACTCACAGAAAGTCTGCAATGGCTTTGGATTCAATTTTAACCTTTAACATTACGGTAATTGTCTCTGGAGTGTCCAGGATCAAATATCCTCAACTGATTCTTAATAATGAAACTTCCTTAAAATTATAATTAAGGTCTTTCTATATAATTGCATTTCATTCCAGAATATTTGTTGTTGAAAAAGTCCATAAATTTTCTTAAGCAAATTCAATTCATCACACCATTCTGTCATTTCTAAATTTTTTTGCATGCATAGGTCTTTCAGCTTTCTCTGCCAGGTCTGTGATTTTCCAGCAAAATTCCTTCTCTTGCAACTCTTGTCAGCAATAAATCAATTTCCAATCCATCTGATTGGAAATCTGATATTGCTATTGCCCATATATTGTCCTCTTTAGGTTGATATGTAATTACTATTGCTTCATTAAGCATTTTATCCAAATTTTCAAAGAAAGCTTGCAGGTTAAAAAGCACATATTCAAAGGCTTCCAGGAAAGCTTCTACTGTGTTCATTTTCATTTTTAATATAGTCCAAAAATCATAAGGAATTCCTCTGAAGGACAGTCTGCTCCAGGACAAACTGCCTGTAGGATGGAATGAAATATTTTTTCCCACAGTAGAAAGTGAATAGAAGAGGCAAAGAGAATGGTTCCTGTGCCTTTAAGGGAAAAAAAAGAACCAAAGTTCTGGTATAAAATACAATAAATGTTCTTATAAAAGCTAATGAAATACAGATTCCTGCTTGTAACAGTCCAGCATAAATCAAAGTATTTTCACTGCAAAAGAAGAAAACTTCATGCAGTCTACTTCCATGTGGCAAAAGTGAAAGTGTTTTGCTATTTTGAAAAAATTCAAAATCACATTATAATTCAGCAAGGGGTAAAGAATAGCTCAGCATTCAACCATATGTTTAACATTTAAAACGTAAATCAGAAGCCAAAACAATTTTAAAAAGACGGCCTTAAAAGTCTGAACAGCCGACCCTCAAGCCATTCTCCCCATGAATTTCAGCCCTCCTCTTCACAAGTGGGGAGAACGGTCACCCCAGACCCATCTGCGGTCATTCCTTCACTGCTGCCATTGCCATCTAGGAAGGGAGTGCTGCCAAAAAACCGGCTTTGGTAGTGAAATCAGATATTCATAAGTGGGGGGGGAGGCCCAGCCACCAGGGAGCCGTTTTCGGAGGATCTTGCACCCCAAAAGCTTTATGGCAGCTTAATGCCTTAGATCAGACAGGTCAAACTCAAGGCCTGCAGGCCACATCCGGCCTGTGATGTGCTTACAGTGTAGCTCACGGGGCCACCCTGGAGACAGTGAGGGGCCGGCTCCCGCCACCTCAGCCCCAGCCCATCCCAGCCTGGCAAGCGCATGCACAGGAGGAGGCAGCGGGCATGCGGGGTTGGCATCCTGGTGGAAGGGAAGTGCTCAGAACAGGGTCAGCCTATGGGGCAAGGCGGTCACCAGGGATGCCAGCTGCCCTGTGCTCGCCTCCTCTTGTCCAGGGGGAGAGCCTGGCCAGGCTGGGGTGGTCCTTGAGTTCTGCCTGCCTGGTCACAGAAATCGGGGAACTCCAACCACCCTGGAAAGGCGCCACACGGACTCTGATGAAGAGCCCTGGTAAGTCGCCCTTTTCTCCAGCCCCCCTGGAGTCCAGGGTGGTTCTTCCCTAGGGAGCAGGCTGTGGCCAGTCCGGCAGCCTCTGGGTCCCTCCCAGCCCCCTGATGGTGTGCTCTGTTTTCATTCAGAGGATCAGAGAAAGGGAGAGATTCAGTTGGTGATTAGCAATCCACAGGAAGCATCTATGCAGCTTTAAGACACATGAGTTGGCAGAGGATTCATCTGTCAGTCAGTCAGGATCGATCCACAGCTGCTTCAGTTTTCTATGCCACCTGAATGTCCTTACCTGGCTGGGCCTTAGTGCTACCAGAAGGTCGGCCTTCATGTGACCGGCTTCTCTGGCCCAAGAGCCCTTGTAGCACATCGGACTTCTTAGTGACTGCTGGCAACTGGCCAGAGGTTGAGGTCTGATTTGTAGCCCATAGTTTTTAGCTAGCAGCTCCAGCTCCGTTTCACTGGGAAGGGTTTCGTGTCTTCCCCCCTCCCCCATGTCCTAAATTGCCTTATTTCCTTGCCAAATGCAAATTCCTCACTTTCCCAACCTAATCAGTGGGTGACAAAACTTAAGAACCCTAATTCCTCTGCAGAGACCCTGAGGGGTAGAACGTCCTGAGTGCTTTTGTCGTCCTCTGGGTTTTTATCTCCCTTGTGGCTTTTTTGAAGAGAACCTGTTAGAGCTGTTCCCTATTTGACAGTGGGGGAGTTTAGATTTGAACAGGATTAGCAAAGGCTCACCTTTTGCCAGGGGCTCAATAAGAATGGCTGCAGCTGCTCAGGTGTATACTGCCACTTGGAAACCCACCCCGCACCCCCGCTTCCAGAGGGAGGTGACTTTTGGGTGGTCTTGCTAAAATCTCAGCCAGGCTGCTCTGGAGCGTTTGCCCAAAACACATTCATTCCCGTCTCCTGATGATCCTATTGAAAGTGGCCTCCCATTCCTGTTGCTTAATATTTCAGCAGGAAAACCTGAAAACTTTGGCCATTGGAAGATCCTGGTCCACTTGAGGAAGAGAAGGAAGCACTGCCTGTTAAGCAGAGATGGCCATGCTTCCCTCTTTCCCTGGGCAAAGCAGCCATGGCTGCAATAGCACATGTTTCCCTTCTGCTTTACAAAGTGGCCCTAGATCTGTCCAGATCAATAGCCTCGCAGGCTTAGGCAGGCCAGTCTCTTGGAAGGCTAAGGGCCTCTGTTCTGCAACTTCCTGGGATTGCCTAACCATTTTACTTTTATCGATTGAAAAGGGAAGCTGTGCATTAAGCTCTTCTCTTTGTCTTGTAGTTTTCCTGCTGCGGAGGTGATGAATTCAGTGACTGGCATGTGAATCCATACCACTCGTGCAATGGCAGTGGCCCTCTGGCCTGTGGAGTGCCCTACACCTGCTGCGTCAGGAAGGTGAGGGGGAAGAGGCTCACACGGGGGTCTTCCAGGTGCGCCTTGCTCTGCAATCCCTTTGGACTGCTTCATGGCAGGGCCACGGTCTCCTCCGGTTCAAATCGCAGGCGGTTGCGTGACATGCTTCTCTCCAGGCCACCCCTCAGCTTCAGTTACTGCAGGCTCCCACACCGAGGGCACCATCCATAGACATGGAGGCGTTCCGCTTTTGCTGGGACAGTTTAAAGGACAGATGAAGGACACAGATCTGTAAGGTGCCCAGGCTAGAGAAGGCCGGGTTTTGAATCCTGTAAAGGAAAGCATTTTGTTGGAATAAGTTGTATAGGGGCTTCATTCCCTTTTTCTGCTGTTCCAGTTGCTGCAGCGTATTTGGGCTCATCTGAATAAAGTCCTTATGCAGCTTCTCGTGTGAGAAGTTGGGTTGTGGCTTTGGCAGTGGAACACCTGGTTAGTATGGGAGGTTTTTCTGTAGACTTGCATTTCGAGTTTGCCATTGTGGTCTCTGCTGATCAGGATGCCCAGGAAGGGTAGCAAGTTGTTTTCTTCCTTTATAGTAAACTGGATTCATTTAAAAATGTTGTTGATAGTTCTATGGGTGTTCTGTAAGTGGTCCTTTTTTCTTATGGTGAAAGTGTCATCTACATATCTGATCCATATTTTTGCTTGTATTTGTGGAGGTGCTGTGGCTTCTAGATGAACCCTTTAATTTGTTAGTAAATATATCCATCACATTGGAAGTGTGTGGTTAAGCAGAGGTTATGCGATCCATAATCCTGGGTATTTTAATCTTTGTGTATCTATTAAGTCAGATGCACTATGGAAAAATGCGGTCATGGATTCTTGGTGGTCAAAAATGGTCAAGAATCCATGACCACATTGCTCCACAAGAAGTTGGCTGTGGTCTACTTTGACAAATGCCTTATTGAAGTCAGAATCACAGTCCGAATAGAGCTGGAAGGGACCTTGCAGGTCTTCTAGTCCAGCCCCCTGTTCAAGCAGGAGATCCTATCCCATTTCAGACAAGAGGTTGTCCAGTCTCTTCTTAAAATCTCCAATGATAAAGCACCCACAACTTCTGAAGGCCAGCTGCTCCACTCATTAATTGTCCTCCCTGTTAGGAAGTATCTCCTTAATTCCAGGTTGCTTCTGTCCTTGAATAGTTTCCATTCGTTGTTTCTTGTCTTCTGATGCTTTGGCAAATAAGTTGACCCCCTCTTCTTTGTGGTAGCCCCTTAAATACTGGAACACTAATATCATGTCCCCCCTAATTCTCCTTTTCTTTAGATTGGCCATACTAGATGGCTTCTAGTAATTGTCTTGTTTGTTTCTAAGTGCTCACAACTCCTCCTCTTGCTTGCTTGAACCTTCAGGGCCCCCCTGCCCCTTAATGCTTGTATCAGCAAAATGAGGCAACATATTCCTAACACACCAAAGCACAATCCTAGCAAAGCAGACACAGGGCTGCGCTGTGCTGTGAATAGGAATGGAGGGTTGTTCAGAGGCAAAATGCAGCTGTTCCGGGCGAGAGCAGCCGAAGGCAACCAAAGGGGGCAGCTTCACCTTTTTTTCCTTCTTGGTGCCTTAAACGTAGCGCCCCCGAACGTCCTTCCAGGTGCTGCTATTGGCCACTCTTCTTGTTGTCTTCACAGGCGCCAGGAGAAGTTATCAACACCCTGTGTGGATACCGGACACTCAACCAAGAGGTAGCGGAGTGAAACCCACTGGGCTGAGTTGAATGCCAGGCAGCAGCGGGCAGGAGGGGAGGGGCTGGGAAGGGTGGTGTAGACAAACAAACAAGTAAACAGGTGTTTTGGGGGTGGGGGGGTTGCTACTGAACTCTACATGGAGGAGAACTGCCCTGGCTTGGGGTGACGTCTGAGATTTTCTGGCAGCAGCTACTGTGGCTGGGAAGCCCAAAGGCTGAGGGGTGGGCCCAGAGTTGGCCACCCTTGGGCAAGGCTCAGCCCAGGCCCAGATCTTCTGAGCAGCCCACCACTGCAGGAGGGGTCTAACTCCCCCTTCCAAGGAGCACTCCGTCCCATAGTCCTTGGCCTTGTTAGAAAAGGCTGGCCCAGAAACCAGGAGGCAATGAGTTGTACTCCCACTTTAGGCAGGAATGCTGGTTGGGTGACATTGGGCCAGTCCTCCTCTCTCCCAGCCCGATCCACCTCACAGGGTGGTGGTGGTTGTGGGGGAAATAGCAGGAGGAAAGAGTGCATGCTCGCTGCCTTGAGTTACTTATAAAAAAAAAAAAGAGGGATACAACGTTCAATAAAATAAATAAATAAATAAATCTGCTTAATTTTTCATTTAACATCCCTTCCCGCCCCAAATCATTGAGAAATAATTCAGTTGAAGAGTTAATAGTCCAATGCAAAACTAAAATGTCACCCCTCTTTTATCAAGTGCAGTAGTTCAAATACAGGGTGTGAGCAGCCCGTGAACAGGCAAAATGCATTTTCACAGAAAGAAATAAAACTTCTTGCTAAATCTCAGGTTGGCCTTTCTGACCTTGTTTCCAATCAACCTCACAAGGGAAGTCAGAAGAGGAGAAGCCATTTCACTGGCTTTAGAGAAACCGTCCGTTGAAAAACTCCTAACCTGAACTAGCCTCGCGACAAACCTTTGCGCCTTTTCCACTCCCAGAAACACAGAAGGGCTCTGGGATGCTTTCCGGCCACTTTCCGCTGAAGGCACCTGGGGTTCCTTTCCGGGTAACAAGCAACTTCATCTGGCGGGTTCTCCTCCCTTCCTCGCAAGGGGGGCGCCTGCAGAGTGTGTGTGACGGTGCGCAGACATGCCTTGGGAGGCTGGGGCCGGCTAATACCAGTAGGCCTCCCTTCGCGACCCCAGTTGGGTCTCCCAGCAACTCCCATTAGCCGGCACCACTGCGGGCACCTCCTGGCCACAGCTTCTGGTTTCACTGCCAGCTTCCCCCTGAGGGACTCTGCTTGTCCCAAGCCCGTTGCCCAGGGTACAAATGGCAACCACGTGACTGTCAGTGTAAGGAGCAGTTATTCCTTCAACCCCGTCGAAACATCGAATGGCTACTCAGTGAGGCAGCCGGTAAGCAGAGGCGATGGGGATGCAGTCTGCTGGGGGGGGGGGGGGGGACTTAAACCAGAGCAGGCCAAGATTCTGAGCTGCTGCCTGGCTGCCCCTCCCCCCCGGAGACCGCAGAGCTGAATTTTTCAACCTTGGCAGATTTAAGATGTGTGTACTTTGGGTCCCAGAGTTCTCCAGCCAGCATGCTGAATTTGGGCCTCTTCTGTTCAGCTTTTTTAGTGTTATCCTGGCGATGGACTAGCCTGGACCCCCCTTTTATTTTATTTCTTTCCATCATTCTGCTAAGTTGAAAAGAGCAAGCAGAATTAGACCCATTTGGGAGGATCTGCAAATTTCAGATGAACATCATTAGGCACAGGACGGCAGACAAGAGCGCCAGCCTGACCGCAATCTCAGCCAGCGCCACAGGAATTTAGTGCACACTCCTGGCCATGCACCCCAAAGAGGAGATGGGGACTTCCTGTTCAAAATGGCTGAGAAGAGTAGGTACCTGGGAGTGTTGTGTGAATGGCCATGGAGTCCTCTGCGAAAAACCTGTGGTGGATTATGTGGTGGCTTCACACAACAGCCTGATCTGGTTACCGAGTGGCCCCCCTGAATGGCCCTGTCAAACAGCTCGGTTCGCCCAACATACTTAGCCACATCCTCTGATAAAGATTTGCCTGGCCACCATACGGACTTGGTTAGTATTGTGGAAACCAGCATGTAGGGCAAATTTGGGGGTACCTGCTGGATCTCAGTGATTCTTTAAAACTTCCATCGATCAAATGTCATAGCAAAATGTGTGACTGGAGTTCTAAATGCCCATGACTTGTGACAGGATGAGACACAATCATGTCATTAATCAGAGATTTATTCTTTCTGTAGCGACTGGAGCTGGTAAACACGATCCATGTCCGCGGCTGCCTCCATGCAGTGAGCTTTTGGTTCAAAGACAATTTTGAATCCACTCTAGCCATTGTTTGCTCTCTGCTCCTTCCTCAGGTAAAAGTGCACTTTGTTCTCTGATAGTTATTTGAGGGTGCTTATATTTTTGCCCGTGAAAAAACGGCAGAAAAGAAGCATCACCTAAGGAGACCTTCCTGCAAACGGACGAGATCGGAGCTTCCATCCGCTGGGAAAGGTCCCAGTCTGGGGAATGGCTCCTGCAACCTTGGCACTAGGGTGCCGATCTTGAGGTTTTTAAATGCCCTGCAAGCCCCCACTTGTCCTAATAAAAAAGGAATCCGTAACGTGTCCAGAGTACCTGGCCCCAAAGTGAGCCAGGATAACGGCCCTCTTTCTTCCTTGGGGGGTTCCCTGGGCATTCCAGCCTGGTTGCCGTTCCTGCCAAGGAGCCGCTGGCTGGGATATTCAGAATAGAAACAAGCTGGGCAGAAGCCAAATTTCTGTTGTTCCCCACAGTTTTCTCTCAGCAGTGGCGTTTTCAAAGGCTCCAGAGTGGGCATTCTTCCACTTGTTTGTTCCTTTCGCCAAGGGCTAGGCAGGCTGTAGGAAATGTAAAATCACCGAACCAGGAGATACACCAGTCAGATCCCACCCCTGGAAGGGATCCCACTTTCCAACCTGCCTCCCATGCCTGCAGGGACTGCGCTGGTCCCTCCGGCATCAGGCATGGAAATCTTTGGAGAGCTGACAGATTTTCACCTCCCCATCCTCAGTGGCACAGCCAGCTGTGGCCCAGGGCCTCTCCCCACAGTGGAGAGAGCGGCTCGGTTGAGGGCACGTCCTGCTCCCGGGTCTTTTCAGTGTTTGGGCAGACTTCGCTATGTGGGCTGAGAATCCAAGTGTTTTTGCCACCAGCTGGAAATTTGGGGGCATTGAAATCCACACATTTTAAAGTTACCAAGATCAACAAAACCGGGTTATAGGATGCATTGGATAGTGTGGATTTGAAAATCTTGGATGGGACACCACTAGGGAAGATTTGTGACTGGGTGTATACAGGAAGCCCCTTGGAAAAGAGGCACCGCTCCCACAAATCCAGGGATCCATCTCTTTTCCACTTCATGCTGATCATCGCCTGATCTCTAAAGGCAGCGGCAGCGGCGGCTCCAATCTTGGAACTGTTAAAACTATTTATTCAGGGTCCAGAAAGAAGGGGAAAACATGGGGGTTTTATGCAATGCTTTTTTAAGGGACCTCGAAAAAGTTCCTGGGATTAACCTGGAATCTGTGTGGCACAGCAAGCTGGGTCCCTTGAGGACATCCAAACTGGCCATGCAAATTTCACAGGACAGACTGAATGTTCTCTTCATCTGGGTTTGCTTGAGGCTTGCGATCCAGGCATGAAGAGGAGAGGCTTTCGGGGCTGCTCCAGCTCAGACCTTTCACAGATGGTCCTCAACTTATAACCATTTGTTTAGGGAACACTCCTAGTCACAACAGCGCTGAGAAATATGACTTACAAGCAGTCCTCCCACTTATGACTGGTCCTCCCACTTATGGCCACCACTTCCCAGTAGTCCTGTGATTGAAATCCAGGTACTTGGCAGCCGCCCTGTGCTTGTGACTGTGTCTGCGATCACCATCCACAGACTGTGTCTGCGGGCGTCCCAGGCAGCTTCCCACCAGCAAAGCCAGGGAGGGAAGCCCTATTTGCTTAGGGACCCTGATTCACTTAACGACAGCAATCATTCGCCTAACAGCCGTGGCAAAAAAGGGTGTAAAGTCAGGTGGTCACTCGCTGAGTGACCAGCTTGCTTGGCAAGGGAAATGTTGGTTCCGGTTCTGATTGTAAGTCGAGGATGATCTGGTATTTGCCATGTCAGTTTTCATTCATTCATTCAGGTCAGGAAGGGAGGGAGGGAAAGAGTGGAGAGAAGGAGAAGAAAGAGCGGGAAGGAAAGAAAGACGAGAGGAGGGAGGAAAAGAAAGGCAGGGAGAAAGAAAGGAAGAGAGGCAGGGAGAGAAGAGGAAGAGAGAAGAAAGAAGGAAAAGAAAGGGAAGGAAGGGAGGAATGAAAAGAAAATCAGAAAGGAAGAAAGAGAAGCAGGCAGGGACGAGGAAGGGAAGTGGAAGAAAGAAGGAAAAGAAACAGAAGGAAAGAAAGGAGTCTAAGACTCGGGTCTCCAAGCCCCCTTGAAGCAACAATCAAAGTGTTCCTTGATCCCAGCACCCCCCCCCCCCCTTTCCTCCCAAGAGAAAGATCCTCTTCCTGTCCCACCAAAGCAATTGATGTGTCAGAGCCTGACACATCAATTGCCTGCATCAATTGCCTGCCTTGCAGCCGCCCTCCAGTCCAGGGAGCGGAGGGCTTGGGGCGGGTTGGGCCAAGTGGCTGCCAAGAGACGCGGGCGCTTGTCCTGTGTGCACGAAAGGCCCAGGTGAGGCCTCAGGGAATGGCACACTGGGAAGGAGGGCTGGGGAGAGCCCACTGGCAATGCAGAATGGCCAGCAGAGGGCCGGGGGGGCGAAGCCCACTGTGGATCAGCTACGGTGGCGGTAGGTGGGAGTGAAGTGGGTGCATCGGAGCCCAACCATCCCATAGTGGTTCGGTGTCACAGTCCTTGCAGCCAGCCCACAGGGCACGGTGGCCCCATCCGAAGAGGTCCTGGCACATCTCTCTCCTCCCTTCTGACAGGTCTTCGCCTTGGTGATGGCCTGGCTGCATTGGCAGAAGCTGAACGAGATTCATTCCCAGATGGATGCCGTGGACTTCAAGCAACTAGACTGGAGCGACTTCAATTTTGCTGCGCTGGACCTCACGGGGGCCGGCTGGTGCTGGTGCTTGCCCCGAGAAGGTGGCTATATCCCCGTCTGCAACCAAGACGAGGAGAGCGAGGCCAAGGCTGCCGCCACCAGCCGCCACAGCCCTGTGTGAAGCCCTCCAGCCGCTTGCAATGCCCACTCTGAAGAGGCTGCCCAGTGCCAGCTGGCCGGCCGAAAGAGCCTAGGCTTGGGGCTCCTAAGCCAAGAGGTCTGTGGGTGACCTGTGGCCTTCTGAGACTGATACACAACCACCCCATCATTGTCTTTGCATTCGAGGTTGAGTTTAAAATTCAAGTAGGTTTTTCCAGTTTTGGGACTCTGAACTTTTAATGTCTTTGTATTATTATTTTTTAAAAAATGAAAATATAGAAGCTTTTTTATTTTAGAATTTTTAGATTTTAGAGCTTTAGTAGAAAAAACAATCCTGGGTATTTTTTACACCAGGTGGTTAAAACATTGCCCCTGCATTTTCCTTCATATTACCTAGTAGATGGTCCAATTTTTACACTCGTTTCAAATCTGATTAATGCTTTTATTTCTATAAAAGTCTCCTGATGACTTTAAAGCAGTTTTTTCAGGACAAAAATCCAACCAGTCAAGAATCTTGTTGTGCTGACAATCCCAGTGTTTTCCATTTTACAGACTACAGTACTAATACCACCATCAAAAAATTCTGATGACTGAAAAGCAAGAATTTGGCGTAATAGGTAATGATATATATGGATCTCCAAAATGAAATAAATCTTATGTTCCCATTTGAAAGATTGCAAAACATTTACAGATGTGGCAATCCCACATTTTTCGCCCCTTTGAAAATTAACCTTTATGATGGCTCTCTCCCAGAGCGTTCACATGTGATAGAAGCCTTGGGCCACCAAAATGGACCGTGAGTAGCGTAATGTAACCCATCGGATGCAGCTTAGAGACCCAGTGGATCCACAGTGAACAGGTGTTGGAGGACAAAGCGTATCGTTACCTTCACTGAACTTGAGCAGAGGCCCTGAAAAAGAGGCGCGTTCTGCATTGATGGAAATTTCACAGCAACACAGGGAGTTAAATAAATACCAGCCTATCCTAATGGCCCGTGCAGGAGGCATTTCCTAGTCTTGAAAAAAGCCCCTTACCGACTTGTAAAATCTTGTTCTTTTCTAGTCACCCTGGTTTTGAATTTTGCTATGTATATTCTTTGTTTCTTTTTTTCATGATTTTTGTAAGCCCCGATTTGTAATCAGGATACCTTGGGAGTATAGTGACTACAATTGTTTAATTGACTGATCGGTTGATTGATTGATTGATTGATTGATTAAGTAAATAAATAAGTGGTTGGACATGGAGTTGTGTTAGTCTTTGGCAGCAAACAGGGCGCCTTTTGCCTCCACAGAGACTTATATCAACAAGTGGAGAGAGACCCTCATGGATCACAGTTCACGTCATTGCACACCTGGGAACTGGAGACCCTGTGACACCACCCAGAGACCCTGTGTGGTGCAGTAGCTAAGGGCCCAGCTGAGAGACCAAGAGGCATCCTTTTCGAGCAGTCCTCAAATTAGGACAACAGTTGAACCCAACATTTCTGTAGCTAAGCAAAACAGAGAAGTGATTTTGTCCCGTTTTATGCCTTTCCTTGACACAGTCGAAAAGTGAATCACAGCAGTTGTTAAATGAGTAACCCGGTTATTAAGTGAATCTGGCTTCCCCGTTGACTTTGTCGCAAAAGGGGATCACGTGACCCCAAGGGGACCCTGCAGCTGTCATAAAGACAAGGGCCTGAGGGTTGATCATGTGACCTCCACAGGGATGGTGCAATGGTCGTAAGTATGAGAGATGGTCCTTGGGCATGTCCTTCAGGGCATTGTAACTCCAAGCAATCACTAAATGGACGGCTGTAAGTTGAGGACTGCCGGTGGTACCTCAGGCAGGAAGCCAACAGGGCAGCCATGGGCCAGCCCCTCCTCCTCCTCAGCTCCAGGAAGAAGAGGGCCGAGGCAAACCACCCCGCGACGATGTCAGGAAAACAGCAGCAACGCCTTGGAAGCCCCCAGATGGAAGAAGCCAATGAAAACCTGCCGGGCTCCGGTTTGGCAGATAGCCTCGCTTGGGAAAGAGTTTCCTTCTTGAGGCCCCCCTGCAGGAAGGCCCATGGGGCCTCTGCTGGAAAAGAATTGATGCCAGGGGGGTTGTTCTGTGGTTCCCCAGGGTCCCTTTTCTTTCCCCCTTTTGGAGGATTGGGGCCACTTCAGCTCTTTTCCAGTCTCTGGTGGTTCCCCGGTGCTCCAGGATCTTGGAAAGAGGCGGTTCAGGGGTTCCGAGATCCCGTCTGCCTGCTCTCCCAGAACCCTGGGGTGGAAAGCGCCTGGTCCTGGCGATTTGAACTCATCTAGGGCGGACAGGGGTTCTCTTACTATTTTCTTACTTATTTTAATTTGGATTCCTAGCCTGTGTTTTCCATGTATGTTTTTGGTAGGTTGAGATATATTATCTTTGTACGTGAAGACAGATGCAAAGAGTGAATTAGGCAGCTCTGCTTTCTCTCTGCTGCTCTTCCCTTCCCTAGTGGACAGACTGTTTCCTTGACTTTTTCGTGTGGTTGTATCACCCCATTGTGGTCACAAACTGAAAATCTGTTTGAATAATACAGAGGCAGAGCAAGACTGGCTTGGAATGGGAGAGCGTGGCAAGAAAACTCTCACCAGCCATGCAGGGGGTTGCTGCCAAGATGCTCCTAAGTCACTTTTTCCAATGCCATTGTAACTTTGGTCACTAAATGAATGGTTGTAAGTTGAGAACTACCTGTATTGTTTCTAAATTGGAAGCAAACCTCCAGACGCTGCTGATGGTCAATGGTCTCAGATAATGAAGAGCCTGCAAGCAAAGAACCAAGCTCAGAGGGCACCAAGGCCTCCACATTTTGACCTGGGGCTTCAGAGATTCTCTACTATTGGATCTCCTCTGGCAAGTACAGATATGAAGACTTTGTATTTTCCACTGTGTTCTGTATGTGGCAAGATGATTTCATTTTGTTCAACAACTGTAATTTGAATTCTTGTTACCTTATGCTTTCTTGTATTTAATTTACCTGCTAAGGTACTCAATAAAGCTTGAAATCTTCCTCACTGCTCTGTTCATTGTCTTTGAATTCTCAAAGAACCACTGCCTAATGCTTGGTGAAAGGTTCACATGTACAGACACATGGAGATGTTCTGATATCGAAGGTTGACCACTTCAAAGGCTAGAAATCCTCTAAAACTTTAATGACTTTTTACTTCTTCCTTGAAGTAATTGTGGAAAAAGATTTCTCCATTACATTAAAGAGTAGCAGGCACAGAGGTGCTTAAAAGCCACTGGAAGTTGCTGGGAAACAGTCATCTCAAGTAACCTCATAGCTAAGCCCATTTTAAACCAGGTTGCTTAAGGAGATTTGCCCTAAAATCTCGTCAACACACTTGTCGCCTTTTTCTTTTTTTAGTGGAGATGTATCCATTGGCTTCTATGGCTTTATCCTCAGTTCAAATGTCGTCTTCACCGCAACTTTTCTAGGAAAGCTATTTGTTCTCTTTCAGCCTTGGGTGCAGATTTATAACACATAACTTATAGGAAGGATATTGAGAAAGGTTATAACTAAAATGTGTGTTGCAAAGGAATTATCCTAAGAACACTATACTTAGCATTATTACTTTTTTAAAAAAAGAGATTCCATCGAAGTTGGAACCATCTCTCCAATATGTTTTCAGACTCATGATGTCAGCCTTCAAGATCTTCCACTATCGCTTTGCATCTTTTGGCTGTCATAAGAAGCGGGGGGGGGGGGGGGGGGAAGACGTCGGGGGCATTTGGTGGGGGGTTTTTTTTTTTTTTTTTTTTGTGGGGGGGGGGGAAGCATACAATAGAGTTAGGTTTCTATTTCTCGCTTAGCTTTCTTCTCTCTGCGCAACTGCAACCCCTTATCAAACTATGCCAAGGTCAACGGACAGAGGCCTCATCATCACCTGAAGATGCCCACATGATCATATTCACAACTTCTAATTGGAAGTGTCATCTGAACTATTGGGGGTGGGAACATTTCCATCACTTTGTATATGTGAATTATGCGCCTAAATTCTCAGATTCAGAATTCTTTGGTTGCTACCACTTCACTTTCAGTAAAAGATATCTTTTCTCTAACTTAAAGAGTCTAAGTATTTCTTTCTTGGATTTTGAATGGAGCACCGCCTGACACATGACACTGGGAAAACTTTGGAGGAGGAGGGATGTGTGGGGGTGAGGCCTCTGTTTGCCATGGTTCCATCAGGTTTGCTCATTCAGACCATTCAACAAGGCCAAAACATTCGGCCAAGGCGCCTGCATTCCTGCAACCAACAGTCTTAACTCATGCAAGACCTAGAAACCAATTCTGCTTGGTATCTTTAGCAGCTGTGGGATAATTGGCCACTTGAAGTTGGTCGTGTATTAAATGGGTCAGAATTTGTCTGAACACACTCATGTATGAGCAAGAGAACCATCCCATGGTCCAGTTCCTTGCTGCTCTGAAGGGATTAGTCCACATCATGTCACACATGTTTCAACAGAGAAGCTGCTGCTGCAACATTTGTAGGTCGATACTATCCCAGCCTCCATTGGCCTCTTGCTGACTCTGTTCGCTGTCCAGGACGGAGTGGGATCCAAAGCTTGCAGCTGGCCAGAAGCTGACGAGTCCCCTGAATGTAGTCTGGAGCATTTCTCGGGAAGGTTCAATTGTAAGTATATTGTCTGAATGTACGTTCAGAATTCTTTGTAGGCCTGCTGAGGAAAAGAATGCTTCCAAGGGAGAGGCTTCGGAAAAAAGGAAGTTATCATAAATGCCAGAAGGTATTCATCTGTACTATTTGTAAAAAAAAAATAGTCTGAATTTTTGTTTCATTTTTAAAGTTTGCTTATAATATTTGATCCCAAAACTCTACTGCAGCATTTTTTAGTTCATTGAGTTGTGCTTAAAGCCATTTGTTTAAGTTATGATGTATAATTTATGAAAAATGCATGGTTAAGCAACTTACCAGATTCACTGAGGCAGTTTTAATATATATTCCACTTTTAATATACTTTAATATAAAACTGCTTTTGACCTAACTGTAACAAGACAACATTTTCTCTTGATTTTCTCAATGTGCAGTAAAGAACAGCCTGTAGATGCCAGAGGGAGGGACCAGTGTTGGGTTCAAAGTGACTTTGGAAGGCATTGATTTTTCTGCCATGAAATGTGACCGCATCTTTCCCAGTCGCCCATAAAGGACATTTGGAAAATTAACATGCATTGAAATAATAGAAAATACTTGTAGTTCAAGTTTTAGATTTTGACAGAGGTTTGATCTCCAAGCTTGTTTCAATTTAGTTTCTGAATGTTTCATTACCAGACCATCATACCAGCAGGATTTTCTGGTCTGCTTTCTCTTTTGCTTGTATATGTCTTGTGTGTCATCAGTTGAATGTTGAGAAACATTCAGAAACTAAATTGAAACAAGTTTAGAGAGCAAACCCCTTCCGAAATTAATATGCATTCCTGATTTAACAAAAACAAGAAATCCTGTACAGGGACCACCAAGGGAAATAGGGCCTTGGCTTAAAATGTGCATTTTTGGTAAAGGAATCCTCTCTCTGTGAGAGTGGCATAAAACCGTTTCTGCCTTTTTGACAGCCTGAGTCATGTTACGCTACAGCTTACCAGATTATTTTAGGCTGTATGTTCCCATACACTTTTTGGTGTATGTGTGCCCTCGATTCAGTGTTGGTTTCCAGCAACTGCCTGGATGAGCCTCCGCAGTTTTCTTGGAAAGTTTTGGAAGTGCTTTGCCCCGGCCTCCTTCTTCTCCTCAGTGCTGAGAGAGAGGGACTGGCCCAACGTCACCCAGCCAGGTTTGTGCTTAAGGTGGGGCTAGAACTCCCTGTCTCCGGGTTTCTAGCCCCGGGCCTTAACTCAGGCATATCAATCCCATGATGGGGTAGAAATGCCAGGCAGAGCTTTCCCTTTAGCATAATCAAACAATACAGCAGATACTCAATCAGAAATGAGCCTCACTGTATTCAAAGAGATTAAACAGTTTCCCAGGGGTAGATGACACTGAATTCAGTTGACTTACAAGTGAGTGGCATGAATACAATGGTACAGTTAGTAAGTGAATTATAGCAAGGAACAATCCAAGTTGCAATACACTTTTCATAAAAGCCACCCCTATTTTATTAAGCTTGTTAAGCTTTTATTAGACTCAGCAATTTTATAAATTGTTTAAGGTGCAATGTTCACCTATTTTAAATTCTAAAAATTTATGTGTGTGTGTACGCATTAGAATTTCATTATTATTTAATAAATCTTTACCTTTAAATCTATGATAGCATTTACTGGTTGGCCATGATGTACAAGAATGACACCATGGGCGAGAGATGCCTCAGCACCTTCAAAATGCAATACGATGATGAAGAGGGTAAGGATGAATTTCCTGGATTCAGGCTCCCTCCTTCTACTGTGTCCCAGTGATTTTTCCAGTTCTGGTGTCGGGTACCCCTGGGGCATGGATTTGTCCCCCATTTGCCTTACGTACTTCCCTGAGTGAAATACGTTTTAGTTGTTTTAGTTACATGTAAATCACATCTGTAGCTGGGAAAATTCTTCCCTTCCTTGTCCAGGACATAGTCCCAAATTGTTTGGAGACTCTGCTGAACACTTAAGAGCATTTAGTTACAAAAAGTCTACCTTTCACCCATTTGTCCCCATCTGCTCCTTTCAAGGGGCAGCTACTGTTTGTAAGTGCTGCAGGATCTGTTCTAGATGTTTAACTTCTCCTCAAGAAGCCTCTTTGAAAGCAGCATCAGGAAGCAAGAAGGGGTAACCATCCCTGGTCATGGCCAAGAATGTAGCTGCAGAACACCTTTCATAAATGGGGACTATCAGATGGCACATAGATACAGGCCAACTCCCTTAAACACTCAGGGCCAAGAGATGCAGATGTAACATTATGCCAGGCCCCCATTGACTTGACTTTCACACACCTGCCCATCCGCCTCCCTCCCTCTGTTAAAGTACTGAAGTTTGCAGAAGTTTGGTCTCATTCGACATAGTGATGAGTGTGCACACAGACAGGAGGCTAAACAGCTCACTCTGTGGTGCGTCCGAAGCAATCTAGAACTGAACACACTTTAAAAAACTAGAGATGATAAGAGATTTTAGGAGGAGCCCCCTATTCTATCATCTCTTACAATATTAGGAAACACAGTATCAACAGTCGAGACTTCACATTTCTGGGTTCTATTATCTCTCAGGATTTGAAATGGACACCTAACATTAGAACCATCATTAAAAAGGCACAACCAAGAATGTTCTTCCTGCATCAACTCAACTTCTGCTGTTGATATCTCACAATTACATTACTTTGTTGTTTGTATGTACACTGAGAGCTTATGCACTGGAGACCAATTCCTTGTCTGTCTAATCTAGCAGATTACCATTCCATTTACATTGGGCTACCAATGCCCCATAGCAACCAGAAAAAAAGACGCAAAAGGAGATCTTCCTTCAGCCAACATAAAAATGGTGAACGCAAAAGGCCCCACGAGCAGCAGATCCAATCAGACACAGAAGAAGGAAGGCGGACAGGTGATGTGAGTGGAAATGACCATGCCAGCTGGACCAGTGAGTAGAGGAAGAAGGAAAGTAGAGCACTAAAAATGAGCCAGAATTCCACCAAGTTTAGAAGGGTTGATCTTGTGCTACAAGGACCTGCAAATTTCATTTCAGTATTGACTGAATTACTCCTATGGCTGCACATGTAGTTGATTGCCAGGCATATAATATGCAGAAATATCGAGTAGCAAAATGGAAGGAAAATATAGGACCTCTGATTTTAAACATTTTATGAGAAAAGTGTTTTAAAATCCAGATAAAAACAGAGGTGATCTAGGGTGCCCTTAGAAGAATCTCCAACAGCTCTCTACTGATGCAGGAATTACGAGGGCTACTGCCACCTCATAAATGAGGCTGCCATATCTGACCTATTGCAGCAATGAACCAAAGGTTTCTAATCTCTTTGTTGCCATCTATTGGTCAACTGGATATTTACCAGCAATAGACACTATATACAAAGGTGCCCACGCAGTTATTACTCTTTTAGCGATCACAAGAGGGATCTGCAACAACGCTAAACACGAAACAACAGACTTAAAACTATCACAACATCACTTCCCACTTGGTCATTCAAAGCATGTCACTGCAGATAGATCGTTAAGTGAGGCAGCACGGGGCCTTGACTTGGGATTTTACTGCAGCTTCTCCTTTGATTTTGCTTATCCAAAGCCAGTTGTGATGGGTAAAATGATGATTGCAGGATGCTATGACTGTCATAAGTGCAAGAACTGGTCACAAAATCATTTTTTCCAGCATTGTCATAACTTTGAACAATTGTTAAACAGGGTAGTCTACCTCTATATGTTTTCAAACCAGAGCAAGTGGCAGGTTTAAGACATTTATAAACATTGATTGAATTGCATCACTGCCTGCAGCAAAGGTTTAATCAGGTTCAAATCTGACACTGTATGCAAATAATGACTTTTTGACTTCTTGCTTTTTCGTGTTAGTATAGCTGAGAGGTGTACCTTTTTAAAAGCAAGCTAAAAATGGAATTGCAATGATGGCTCCGTGTAGCTCTTTAGAACCTGTGGCTTGTCATCCCCCCCAAGCCAAAAGTTCCTAGAAAGCCATGTTCCCCTCCTCAAAGCTTCCCTCTGCCATCCCTTTTCATGGTTTTTTTTTTAACCGCTTCCTGTTCTGCTTGAATTGGGTTACTGTAAGCAGTTGCCCTTTATGTTTCTTTCCTTGTTTTCTGCTATAGATCAGAGAAAAGAAAAATAACTATGAGGAACTATTAATTAAAATTCATCCCTCCAGCTGGAAACAGGAATTGATGGGACAAATTCAGGAGAATTCATCATAGAGCTAGACTGAACAGGAAGCAATCTAAGGCAGAAGAAGCCGTTTCTGGTGATCCAAGAACTTTGCATGCCTTGGAGTCCTTTGTTAGTTGACCCAGCAATTTCAGCAGTAGAATCCACTGAGGGAATCTTGCCATTTTTTCAGTAAGAACCATATACTGCAATGGTTCTCAACCTCTGGCCCGCAGACCCCTGGGCAGCCACAATGTCATCACAAAGGCTTGAAGAAATGATAGGATTGAAATTTTGAGCTAAGTCTTGGAGTTCCGTGGCCACAAGTATTTAAAAAGGGTTTGTGGTGAAGAAAAGGTTGAGAACTATTAATACACTGTAATTTTCTCATGATAATTAACATACCCAATTCTTATTCAGTATACTTTAGAAGGAATATATGGCAATATAATATTCAATAAGACTATTGTAAACTGAAACGGAAATTCAAATTTAAAAATGTTATTCATTCTAGCATGAACATCTATCTATCTATCTATCTATCTATCTATCTATCTATCTATCTATC
>BLBF01000065.1:0-164100 GCA_015471245.1 Laticauda colubrina | reverse complement strand
ATCTATCTATCTATCTATCTATCTATCTATCTATCTATCTATCTATCTATCATTTATTTAAATTATTGGCCATCCATCTTACCACAGGGTAATTCTGAGTGGATTACAATGTTAAAAGTTAAAACTATACAAAACCTATAGATGGCATACATAAAATACTACAAATATACAAAGATGAGGAGGGAGGGAATAGAATCAGCCGGAGGGGGGAGGGCATCTGTTGTTAATCTGTCAGCTACCTCCAGCCTGATTCTCCCCCATTAGACCCTCAGACCAACTGGTAGAGCCAGGTTTTCAAATTCTGGCAGGAGGGTTGGAGCTGACCTCACTCTGGGGGTGGAGGCGAAGGAGGGCAGAGAGGGCTCTTCTCCTGGACCCGCCAGGGGGAGTTCCCTGGCCAACGGGGCTCGCAGCCAGCCTCCTTTGCTGGTGCAGGTGGGATGGGCCAACCCTCCTGGGGTGAGACAGTTCCTGGAGTAGCTTGGAGCCAGCCATAAAGGGCTTTAAAAGTGATTGCCAGCACCTTGAGTTGCACGCAGAACCACAGCAGAAGCCAGTGCGGTGTTCCAGGGGCCACTCTTGGGACCCCAAGGGCTGCCTGCCCTGGTACACTCAGCACCAGCTGTAGCTTCCGAATTTGCTTCCAGGTAGCCCCGTGCAGAGCCCATCTCTACCAAATATGCCCATTTTTTGATTGCCCATTACATTCCCATCAACTTTTATAATTAATTAATAATCAAGACTGGAACATATATATCAGTGATAAATCAAGTTCTACTGGTTGTTTTTGCAATATTTGAAGCTGGGAACGGCTTTTAGAGCATTGTAGAGGCAGATGAAGCTGTCCTCCAAGGGCAAAGGGAGTCCAAAGGTCCCATGGAGATAGCAGCTTCTCTTTTAGAAAGGAAGGAGCTGCTTTCAATGGCCATTTTAATGGTTGCATCTCAGCCTAGGATGTGGCAGGGAATGGCTAGCTCTGCTTTTGGAATGGCTGCAGGCCAAAACAGAAATGTTCTCTTCAGCAGCCTACTTGATAAGCTACTTATAAAAGCTTAATGGGCCACATACCAGAATAGTTGCTTACTTTCTATGCTGTTCTCAGAAAGGCATCTTGCTGAGATTTCACACAATCCTTAAGCGGGTTGGAGGAACTATGCGAAACTCCCCCCCCCCCCGCCCGTCTTCCTCCTGTCCACAGAGGGCCATTGTCCTGGAACTGGCTGGCTGGGATGTGCCCAGTCTTAAAAAGTGAGGGTTCCCTTTGGCAACATGGTCCTTTGTTTTCATGACATGGGTGTGAACAAGGACGTGGTGCTCACTTGTTTTGAGAAATGAACACTTTGGGGTAGGAGATAACCCATCCTTTTCCAAAGGAGGGAAAGTCCTTCCTCCAGCCATCAGAAGCCCATCTCTCAGCACCTTTCTCTCCAGACCCCAGCAGGCAATCCTGGTTCTAGAAACACACCCAGGGTCTTTTCAGGGTCCTTTATGGGCTCCACTTCAGAGCTGGTTACCCACTGCTTTTGCAGCAATCATCCCAAGCCCTTGCTATGCAAGAACCCAAACACGGGTTTGTGCAGGAGGACTGTAAGAGCTGCTCAGCAAAGGGACAACAGTTGCCTTAAAGGCAGAAAGGAGGAGGAGAGCCAGGAGGATGTCCATGCTGGTGGCAGCAGCCTCTGGAGAAGGGGCTGTTGTGAACCCGTGTTCACTGGCATTCAAATTTACCGGTGTGCCCATGCACAAACTCCCAACCCTTTAGAAGGTACAATGTGTCGCGTTCAGAGCCAGTGGGCTTGCGTGAAGTGGACGCTCTTCGTTAGATGGTGAGGATGAAGTGTCAGACCTTACCTGCCTTCCTCAAGAGGTGAAGGGAATTGGGTCTTCCTGGCCTTTCCCCTCTTCTTTCCAAAGGCCAACGTGTAGGAATCCGTGAGCTTGCAGGATGTAATTGAAAACTGCTAGCTGTTTGGCTTTGCCCTCTCTTGTTTGCAAAGGGTCCAAGCCTGGCCCAACTGTTTCCCTCTAATGTGAAATGAGAACTGCCTCCCTTCCTACATCGTTCTTATTGAAACCAAGTAGACAGCAGCCACTCAGCGGCTTTCTTAGAAACCGAGGGGAAACTGTTGCTGTCGCCATATTGTTCAAGGAAGAGGAAAAAGCACACACCAATATTGACATCGTGATTCAGTGGTGGTTCCATGCTGTTGGGAGGGAGGGAGGGAGGGAGGGTGGGCGGGCTTGATTCCACTTGCTTAATGTTCCTGAAATTTAAAAAAAGAACCGAATTAGTTCAGTTCTTTAATCACTGATCATCAGACTGTTGTGGCTCTGCAATCTAGGTAGCCCTACAGCCTCTGGTTAGGAAAGGATAATGCCATGCCCCAGCCCCTTCCAAGGTGGGTGTGCTTGCACATCCTCTCCTTTGTACAGAGCACAAGCAGCAGACCCACCTCCCAACACAGAAGCTACATTGATTTGGTAGTTTTGGGTCATGAGGGCTGGGAGTGAAGGAGAGGATTGATATACCTCATAATCTGATTATTCAAGTAAACAGAAGGTAGGGATTGTTTTTGGGGCTGCAGCTCCTGTTAGTCTTTGAAGCTAGGAAGAGCTGGGGTGGTGCTGTGATCAGCTCTTTTGCCAGAAAAAAAATGGGGGGAAAGCTCCAACCATTTCCAGGTAAGAAACCATTCCGTGTATTCTCAGTTGAGAAGTTCCAACAGGTGCAGGTCTGAGAGGTTTGTAGGAAGTGCCAAAGGAAAACCCAGGGCTGCCTCTTCTAGCAAGTCATGCAACGGTTCACATGCAAAGAATGAATTAAGCAGCTCTGCTTTCTCCCTGCTGCCTGTTACTTCCTTGCCATCTTCTCCCATTAGTGGATTTTTTTCCTTGACTTTTTTTCTTGCTTTTAACACATTGAAAGAATTATTATTGTTGTTGTTGCTGTTGTTGTTGTTGACGTTTGTTGCAAGTCTTAGTTCATTCTGAGCCTTCGCTTTCCTGACTTCATCTTTACGCATTCAGTCTATAAGCTGGTATTCTGATCAGTTACGAGTCCCTCTTTCTTTTTATACCTCGCCATTATACTTTTTATACCTCGCCATTGTGTCTTTCAGTTTATCAGAGAGTGTGCAACCATGCTGGTTTCTTCTTGTTTCTTCTTTTTCTTTTTCAGTGGTATTGTGCTGGACAGGGTTTTTATAGTCACATTTTTCAGAGTTTCCAAAGGTTCTTGAAACGTTTTCCCTTTTAAGATTTTCATTCATGGAAACCTTCCCAAACTCCCTTAAGTATATTGAAATCAGCTCTTTTAAGATCTAACAGAATAACAGAGTTGGAAGGACTTCGGAGGTCTTCTAGTCTAACCTCCTAGTCAAGCAGGAGATCCCAGACCATTCCAGAGAAGTGGCTGTCCAGTCTTTTCTTAAAAGCCTCCAGTGATGCAGCAGCCACAACTTCTGGAGTGAAGGTGTTCCAATGATTAATTATTATCGCTGCCAGGGAATTTCTCCTTCGTTCTACGTTGCTTCTCTCTTTGATTTGTTTCCATCCATTGCTCCTTGTTTTGCCTTCTGGTACTTTGGAAAATAAGTTGACCCCCTCTTCTCTGTGATGGCCCTTTAAATATTGAAACACTGTTATCATGTCACCTCATTTCTTCTTTTACCAAATCTCATGATCTTAATTCTATCCTTCTGTTAATACAGCCAAGGATTTTATTGGCTTTTTTGGCAGCTGTAGCACATTTGTGGCTCATATTTAAATGATTATTCGCTAGGACTCCAAGATCTTTCTCTCAGTCATCACTGCTGTACTATGCTTCACATATGTCAGTACCTGTACATTTAGTTTTTCTTGTTTAAGTGTAAAACCTTATTCTTTTCTATATTTAATTTCATTTTGTTAAATAGGGCCTATTGAGATCCATCTGGATCTTGAACCTATCTTCTGGGTATTGATTATTCCTGCTAGTTGGTGGCATCTGCAAATTTGATGGGTTTTCCATATATTCCCACACCTAAACCATTTATGAAGATATTAAATAGTACTGGACCTAAAAGAGAACCTTGTGGCACCCCACTGCTTCCCTCCTTCCATGTAGATGTAGTTTCATTAATGATTACACGCTGAGTGCAATTTATCAATCAGTTACAAATCCATTTCGTGGTGATACTGTCTATCTCACATGTTTCTAATTTACTAAGAAGTAGGATGCTGTCTACTTTGTCAAATGCCTTTCTGAAGTCTAGGTATACTATGTCCACAGCATTTTTCTGGTCCACTTGTATAGATACTTTGTCAAAGAATAAAATAAGATTTCTTTGGCATGATCTGTTTTTGATAAACCCATGTTGGCTTTTGGTTATAATTTTGTTTGTTTCTAGGTGCTTGCAAATCTGTTGCTTGATTATGTAAGACACTAGTTTGATTTTGTTTTATTGCTCATGTCTGGATTATATTAAATTTCAATATGACATGGTCACTCTCCCCTAAGGTTCCTACAACTTCAATCTCCTCTTTCATTTCTTCTTTGCTAGTAAGAATTAACTCTAGTATAATGGACCCTCTAGTTCCTTACTGAAGGGCTTTACCCATAGGTCTTTGGTCCTGGCAGTTCAGTGTTAATACTCTCAGTTAGGTTAATCAGCTTAGGCTAAAGTACAATGAATATCCTTTTTTTTTTTTCTGTGACCCTGATGGGGGAAAAGCTTCATGTTAAACTAGTAGGAATTGTAATCAACGTGACGCACATTAATTTGCTGGCTTTGTTTCCCTTCATTCTTGTGACCCCTGTGCCCTCCGCAGGGCTGGAGTGCTTGGGGCCAGTCGTGTCTTCAGGCCCCGAAGACCGTGAGGGAGAAAGCCAGCCCTCTCTGCCCTGGAGAAAAGGGGAGGCTGCTGCCCGCCCCCCCATTCTGGAGGGTAGGGAACAGAGTGCCAATCATGTCCTTTGTCTTAGGCAGCAAAACCTTCAATCCTAGCCCTGGAAGCTTAGTGCTCCTTCTGGAAGAACAAGTTGAAGGAGTTCTGAAAACTGGCATTCTGATCATTATCAAGCAAATCCAAAGGAAACCTGCAGGGTAATAGAGCGTGGCAGTGTGGCCAGAGTCAGGCACTGAAGCTGTGGGGGGGAGCAGCCAATTTCCATCCATCCAGTGTTTCTGCACAAAAAGGAGGAAGGAGCAGAATCAACTGTAGCCTTGACTGCCTCAAGAGACTAATCATGTCAATCTGTTGTCAGAGTTGGAAAAATGTCTCATTGCAGAATCATGTTCTGGTTTCACTCAACCCATTAACAATGCAAAAAGTCAAGATGGCAGCTGGTCCTAGTCATAAAAGCCTTGCCCCATTTTCACGTGTGTCTTGCATGTAAAGGGGATGTCAAGACTGAATCGCATTGCTTCTTTCAAAACTTAATGCTTTTCCACCTGCCAGTGAATTGGAAGGAGGGAAGGGGGAAATGGGATGCTGAAAATGTATATGGAGATGGCGAGAGTATGGAAACCATCAAGATCACCACTGCAGGTGCTGGAGAAAGAGATGGACTGTTCCCATAATGGAAGAACATCTCATAATTGGACAATGTGCTCACTCAGGGGTGGGTACAAGGGGAAGCTACGGTTTAACATGGCATACATTTGTGCGGGAAAACCAGAGCTGGTTTTGTTTCATCAGTATCAATATGGTGTATCCAATAAAGTTTTATTTTTGGGAATTCATATCTCCCGAGAATGTTTCCTTGTTTTGGGTTCACTAGTCAGACAGTTAACAGGGGAGGTCTTGAGAGTCACAACTGCCTTCTTGACCTTTTTGACATCCTTTCCCCATGAATGGGATTGCAAACGATGCTGAAAGTAACAATGTAAAGCAATAGTCCAGTTCTCACAACCTGTGGCCAAAGAGTGGTGTTCCCATCACATGCTGAACTGCCACCCCCCCATCTCCCAATCTTTCATCCTCATTGAGCAATTTGACTGACTCCATCCCTGGGTTTGTCTCCCTCTTTGGTTCAAGACTAGTGAGAAATGAGCAGGGACCCAGCAGTGCCAGCAGAAGGCTGAACTCACCAAAGGGAAGGGCAGCACCAAGCAGACCGAAGGGCTTCGTTGGGGAGCTGGAGGGGAGAATGCTTCCCCTCTCCATCTTCTAAAAATGTCAGCATTTCATGCTATTGTTTTCCCTCCAACTGCAAAAAAGGAGCATTTTGTTTTGAGCTCTGGCTTCCCCAAAGATCACTGGCTCAAGTGGATCTGCTACACCTGGGCATTTAGACCCCTGACAACTGTAGTGCAGCTCTGATTAATCTTTTCTCTCATATATCACACGAAGGACATGGGAAGTATGTGAGGTGATCCATACGCTTGTTACCTCTTGTTAACTATCTGAGCTTACTATCTAAGTAATACTGGATGCTTCCTACACTGCCATTAGCGCAGTTTGTGAATTTAGCCCCTAGAGGATTTTGTCAACATAATCTGTTCGAAATCAAAATGATGTCATGTGTTAATGACATCATGCAAATGAGTCCAATGAAGTAATTTGAACAAATGACATCGTTCACACCATTTACATGGATACATAAATGCTCATCTCAAGAAGTTCACAAGAGTCAATAGTCCTTCTAAGATGTTTCGAATGAGCATCTCGATGGAGTCCCAGGGAAAAAAGAGAAAGGAACAAAGGTTCTTGTTGCTCACCAAGATGTCTGTTAAGTGTTTCCCCTCCAGACAGGGCAATATTGCTCTAAGAACAGCTGTATAATATTGTAATCACAGACTCTGAATTTACAGTAAATGTGTCCCAAATATTAGGACTTAAACACACAGCAGAAAAGATCCTGGTCAGCAGGTTCCCAGCTGGATGCAAATCCTTCCCCTGAAAAATCTCAACAATCCGCTTTCTTCCAAAGGCTCCCTCCAAGGGGATACTTTGGGGCTGGCTCATGAACATCTTGCTGGTGCTTCTGGAAACATGATCTGGCACAGTTAATGAAGGGCAAGGTAACAGATAACCTAAATTAACAACCTTCCCATTGTCTTCCATCTTCCTTTCCAGGATTTCAGGATCTTATCTCTTGCTTGAGCAATGGAAAGGAACACAATGGAGATATTTCTGTGTCTTTTGGTAACATTTTGATGAAAATGTACTTATTTTGGGTTTGTTTTTTTTTACAGTTTGTTTATATACTATGAGCCAGTTGACACAAAGTGGGAAGTAAAGCAACATGTGTCTTTTTTTCCCCTGGAATTGGCTGCAAACTAGCAAATGCCAATTAATTCTGTTTGTACAATTCCAGAATCTCAACACCTTTTTTATATTGTGGTGAGCAAAACTGGATGCAGTTGTCAGCTGTCCAGCTAGTGAATCTAAAAAAGGAACTTCTGGGACATTGTTTTTCCCAAAAACTCAAACTATAGTAGATACACTACACTGGCAGAGAAGAAGCAAAACCGCCTCTGATTTTCCCATGTGAAAGCCCACATAGTTAAATGTGACTTTCTCCTTTGGCCATCCACCCCCTCAGTTCATTGCATTGTCCAATTGAATTCACTCTTTTTGTTATGAGAATAATCTGCATCGTTCAAACACCTGTGTGTTTGAACTTGGTGGGTGGCAGCAGGGTCTCACCATCTGTAGGTGGAGTCTTCCAATTCCACTCCTGACATTCCAACCCTCACCCTCCTGATTGTTGTCAAGCTGAGAGCGAAGAAGTAACTAGGTAAAAGGGAAAATTACTTTTGACATGACGACCCCACACCCCCGAAAAAAGATATGCTTGGAATAAATATAAATATACATTAGCATGAACAATTCACCAGTTTATAAATTATTAGTCTCACTTCTGCCGTTTAGGGTATCTGGAATGAAACCTTTTTACTAGCCTTGCCGCCACCCACTCTTTCCATCACACTCCCATCAAAACTGGTCTGAGATCATCCATTTTGGGACCCCATGCAGCCTAGAGATGTGCTGCACAAATTTTGCTAAGATCCGGGCTGAAGGGAGCTTTTGGCATGGTATGAAATGGACCTGTTTTGAGAACAGGTCAACAACAGTCCAGATTATAGTGTTGCCCACCCCCCCCCCCAACTCTCAGGTAGCTCCACTATGAAATCCATGACTATCTTACCAACAGAGAAGAAATGATAGAGGGAGTTGAGGTTGCAGGAACTTTGACGAAAGTGACCGTGTCATATGGGAATTCAACATAATGCAACCACAAGCAATAGAACGTGATCAAACTAGTGCCTTAGACTTTGAAAAAGCTGGTTTCAACAGCTGTTTTGATGCTGACCTTGGAAAGTATTCCTTGCTAGAAACCACTTTTTTCCCCAAAGACTTCAAAACTGGGTTGAAAACATGGCATTGTGAGTAGGTTCTGTCTGTCCTTAATCAGCTTTTCATCTTTGGTTTAGTGTCACCTGCTGCTGAGCGCCTCCGATATATCCTGGGTGAAGATGATGAGCCCCCCAACCCAACACTATTCACTGAGATGGACACTCTCCAACATGATGGAGAAGAAATGGAATGGAAGGAGGCAGCCAGGTAGGAAAACTGAGAGGGCAGGAGCCATTTGGCTACCAAGGCTAAATTCGTGGCTGGATAGATCTAGCAGTTCAACACTAGGACTTTTCGTTGCAAGAGGACATGTCTGAAGGGCCATCTTCCTAGTGCAGCTTCAGTTCTGCACTAAGGAGCAGGGGAGTGAACCCCTTGGTTTCGGCAGCTCTTTCACAATTATCATTCTGTGATGTTCTGGCTTAGGATCACTTTCCATAATGTCAAGAAGAATTGCCACACCGGGCTCAGCTGTTGGTTGGCAACAGGGTGCATTGCCCAAAGCCTTGTGCTCGGATTGGGCCACTGGATTGATTGCAGGGACAGTGCTGAGGGAGGTGGCGATTGGAGAGGGGCTTCAGGGACTGAGCTGAGACCGGACCTGGGATCACGACCGGAGTAGTGGCTGCCCTAAGGAGATTGGGAGATGCCCCATGGGCTCATAGCCTGGGCTCTTGGCACTTCCATCTGAGCCTTGCCTACTGGGGGAACAGCTCCAGATGCAGCTGTTAGTTTGCAGTGAGGGCCAATTCAGAATGGCAGCCCTGACACTTGCCTCAGTTGTTTGGTGGTGCTTCTGGGCATGGGATGGCCCCATCGGTTGCTGACCCAGAGGAAGAGGAGGAGGATGAACTGAGGCTATTAGACAGAGGGATCCAGGGTCCCCAGGAGCATTCAGAGAGCCTGGGGGTGGAGGAGACACATGCCCAGGTCCATCAGGCACTGGGTGTGTGTGTGTTGTGTTGCAATCAACCAGGTGGATAGCTCCTCACTCAAGAAGAGGACGGAGAGGCATGGCTGCCACAAATTAACACTGATGATCAGCAACAGGCTGCCTCTTATGAGGAGCGGCTGCTGCATCTGCCCAATCCACAGACGCAAAGAGTGGGGAGATGGGAAGCTCAGAGGAGGTCGGTGAGGCTGCTTGTGAGAAAGCAGCCTCGGCCCTCCTAAAGAGAAACACCAGGTTCTGAACTACTTAGTCAGGC
Source organism: Laticauda colubrina (assembly GCA_015471245.1). Taxonomy (NCBI): domain Eukaryota; kingdom Metazoa; phylum Chordata; class Lepidosauria; order Squamata; family Elapidae; genus Laticauda; species Laticauda colubrina. The sequence goes on along the minus strand of BLBF01000065.1, from coordinate 154,549 downwards.
ATGTGAGAGGGAGACGCTGGCAAAGCGACTGTTCACTTTCTTGAGCATCAACTTCGGCTCTGTGCTTCCTGCACCCGGATTTCATGCTGTGATCCTTGGATTTGTCTTGTTGGCTTTTCCTGGACGTGGACTTGGGTTTGCATCTGCACTCGGGGAGATGATTGTGGGGTACATTTGCTTGAGACCTTACTTCTTCAGCTTTATGTGTGTGTGTTTGGGCTTAATCACTGAATTGCTTGGGAGAGGAGCTTTTGACTTGGGGGATTCGGGGGCTTATTGGTGCAGTGAACACACGGTACTCACACCTGTTGCCAGAGCGCTGTTTGGCAGTGTGCAATTCAGGGTTGGGGGCAGCACTTAAGAGCCATCTTTGCACCCAATATGCACCCCACTGGCAGAGCGAGAGGTGGCAGTTTGGAGCCAGCTATGCCAGCATGTTTGGGGGTAGCATGCCCCGGAGACACTGGGAGATGACTTATGGTGGAGCCCTAAGAAGCCGTGCCCATCACCCAAGGGCCCTCAGGAGGAGTTTTGGAAAGACTCGGGGAGGATGGTGGCCATCCAGAGGACACTGAGCACAGCAACCAAGCTTGCACAAGAGCAGGATGGAGGGCCGAGAGTGACTTGGAAGCTCTTCGTGGCAGGGGCCAGGCTCCTTAAAGAAACGTCTCCCTCCCTGGGATTGGTTCACCCCACCCCTGCCATCTGAAGCAGCCTGCAGGCCCCCTCGGCCAGAGTGTTCCGACTGGTGGTGCCAGGAGAAGAGCCTTCCCTGCCACTTGGGACATCTTGCCACCCTGAGTGAGGTCAGCCTCAACCCTTCTGCCCAGGAGCTTGAAGTCCTAGCTCTGCCAGTTGGCCTGGAGCTCCAGCTGAGGGGCAGGTCCCACCCAGCCACTTCTCGTCATGCTCCCTCCCCGTCTTTTTAGCTTGGTTGATGTTTTATAGCACTGTATTTATTTTGTTGGGGTTATATAGTTTCATTCTTTCATGTTGTTAGCCGCTCAGAGTTACTGTGTGGTAAGATGGTTGGCTAATAAATTTTACAATTCAATCATCAATCAATTAATGTAGAATGGAAGGAAGAACTACTCACCTCACAGCCCGGAGTTGTGAGATGTCCCAGCCCTTCCAGGTGGCAGGTGGTTCCACCCCCCATCCCACACCTTGGCGGTTTCTCCCCAGGTTGTATTACCTCGGATGCCTCCAATCCAACCCTTGGCCACCTTCTTCCAAATGCTCCCAGGAGGCTTTTCCCCACGCAGGAAACCCTCATCCCACCGGCTGCAGGACAGCCTCGCCCACCTGCCTCCGGCCGGTTTCTCCCTTGTGCCTCCAGAGAAATGGAAGGTTGCCCCAGGGAGGTTTCCTCCATGGGCTCCTCTTGGAGGGAGAACCAGGATCCCATGCCTTCCAGCCACCAAGAGCCAGGGAAGAGGCGCCAGAGCGGAGCCCTGGGAGGAGGCCGGGTGCCTCGCGGAAAGTCAGGCCTGCAGCTGCATCACCTGCAGAAGGGAAACCCTTGGCTGGACCAGAAACCAGGCGCCCTGCAGCTCCTCATTCACATCAGATCCGGACTGAATCGGGGCTTGAATTCACCTGGGCTGGTTTTGGTGCAGAGAGATATGGGACTGTAACCAATGGACTGGCAGTCCTCAACTTACGACCACAACTGAGTCCAAAATTTCTGTTGTTGAGACATTTATTAAGTAAGTTTTGCCCCATTTTATGATTTTTCCTGCCACGGTTGTTAAGTGAACCATTGCAGTTGTTCAGTTAGAAACACGATTGTTAAGTGAGTCTGGCTTCTTCCCCATGGACTCTGCTTGTCACAAGGTCACCAAAGGGGATCCCATGACCCCCTGGGCCCCTGCAACGGTCATAAGTATGAAACAGCTGAGACTTTTGATCCCGTGACCATCCCATGGGGAGGCTGCAAAGGTTGCAGCTGTGAACAACAGTCAAGGGCCTCTTTTTTTTCCAGTGCCATAATGACTTTGAATGGGCAAATGAAGAGTTAACTTTGCTTGCTTACTGCAACTATATAAAACAAACCCTTTTGAAATCCTTAAACTTTAATCAAAGTATTAACGGAAACCTTAAGGCATCCTTATATTATTGGATTTTAAGTTCAGCACCATTTAAAATAACACAAATCCAAATCCTTATGGAATGTCGCCTATCAGCTGAGATTCTAGAAGCATTAGCCCGTCATTTTTCATGAATATGCTGAGTGTCTCTGCATTGGTGGAAGAATTTGGAGACTCTAATAGCACTTTTGAGCTCATTTCAACCTCTTGGTTGTGAAGAACAAAGCATTGTGAGTGCTTATGTCCAAGGAAAACAAAACTATAAAGTCATGCAACTAATAACATAGTTTTATTTTTTAATAATTCCTTTCTCTTTCTTGGTCCTGGATTTTTCACATTGTGCCCCATGATCTGTCCATTGTGGAAGGTGGAGACAAAGCCATGAAAGATGCATTACATACCTTGGCCTGTTCACAGTGGCCCAATAGGAATACCCTGGAGCAAAAACTAAGTAAAAAGCTTGGGGACTTTTGCCGTGGCTCTCCATCCAGAGTTGTGGCTATCCAAATCTTTTAAATAAATAAGCAAAGCTTTTGCTGAAATGTGGATTTAAGGCTGGCAAACATTCACGTGTCCAGTAACCTCAAGGCAGAAAGGGGGAAGTGGGGAAAGTTAAAATTCCAAGATTATTCTTCTATCTTTCGAATTTTCTCCCAACAAAATTGTTTTTTGTTTTGCTTCTCATTCTGTTACAAATTATGTCATTCTAGCTGAGTGGCAATGGGAGGGGGAAACTCTAGCAAGATGTCCCCTAGTGTCTCTTTGTTTAGTCCATTGTCATCTGTGAAAAACCAATTATCCAAGACGTGTCAAACAACAGTTGGCAAAACCTAACCAAAAGGGGTTGATCTTGAAACAACTAAGCAGAGTCAGACTTGCTGGAATTAAAAAAAAACAAAACATTCTGGAAATAGTCCCAAAAGATGCTGTTCAAGGGCAACTGGACTTTCTTATATTTTTTCCTTGAATACATTTTGCTTCTCATCCAAGAAACTTCTTCAGTTCTTGGATGAAAAGTGAAACGTTTTCAAGGGGGGGAAACCAAGGAAGTCCAGTTGCCTTTTGAACAGCCCCTTTGGGATAACCATGACCTGGATGACTGAAACACTCCATAGACCTTCTGGAAACAGGCAACCATAGGCCACTTTCTGATACACCAGCTGTCACAAAGTTTGAATAAAGCACGCCCTTGTTTTAGTTCAGCTCCAATTGCATCATGGTCGGTTTAGTTCAGTGTAACCCAGCTCTTAGCGCAGTGCAGCCAAGAGACTAGACTTTTAGGCACCATTGTTAGGTTCATTTTGCCTGGAGGCAAAGGGTTAAATCCCTTCTCCATCACAGAATTCAATATTTCCCTTGCTGCATGCAGACTGATGAAAAATCCCAATGATTAGGCAACCCCCTCAGGTATTTCCTCTTCCTGACATGTAAAGATAGGAGATCTGTGATGGGCAGAACTTTATTTCTCTCATTCTCTAAAGAAAATGTATTTTCTTCCCAGAACTTGGTATTATTTCTATTGTAGCATCCTTCATAAACTTTTAGAGCTGGAAAATCCCTCACTCTAAGCCACAACTACAAGAGGCACGTTGTTCCATTGATTGACTGCTCCTACGATCAGGAAATTTCTCCTTATTTCCAAGTTGGACCTCTCTTGTACAAGCTTTCACCATTACTTCTTCTTCTGCTACCCTCAGGAGCTTGAGAGAATAACGCCTCGGCTCTGTGAGTGGCCCTCAAGGACTGGAATTAGAGCCACGTACTGGTTCTAACTTCATTGGCTGAATCTTACAAGCCTGAAAGTACATGATGTTTCTTCCCCTCACTTTTCTATCCCAAAAAAGTAGGGAGGTTCCTCTGGGAGGTTTGCCATGTTTGCCCAATTCCTTCGGCTGTCTCTGATCTTACGGCTCTGGTCTCCCAGGTTACTCCCACAGACCATTCCATATGGCAAAAAAGATGCTGGTATCTTTCTTTGTTTCAGATGGATTAAGTTTGAAGAGAAGGTGGAAGAAGGAGGGGAGCGATGGAGCAAACCTCATGTATCCACTCTGACTCTGCATAGCTTGTTTGAACTGCGCACTTGCCTGCAGATGGGAACCATCCTGTTAGATCTTGATGGCTACTTCCTGCCACAAATCATAGGTAAGGTAAGATCTGCAAGGATCTGAAATTAAAGGCACAACCCACCCAAACCCTGCTTCACTAAAGGAAAGGGCTCACCAAAGTTTCAAACAATAATAGACATAAGGAAGTGGGGTGAAAAGACTGCTCCCTCAGTCTTACAGACAGCTCAGGTGTTAAGGGAGTCATTTGAGGAACTCTGAGGTGATAGGAAGGCTACCTCTGTGATGACTTATTCAGATGCACAAGTCATTGCTTCAGGAGCATGGGATATGTTGTAGTGCCTGCATCCTTGTAAAGATGGTGGTCACGATCCTTCTGCTTCATCTGGGGCATCTGGAGTTCAATCGGGGTTTAACAAATGTATAACCTTCTTAGATGATCTCTAAAGTCCCTTCCAGCTCAGGCAATTCCTGGCATCCAGGGCTAATCATCCTTAACGGTGCATGGCAGAATTAATGGTGGGACATCATGAGTGGTAAGCTTTAACCAGTCCAAAAGGAATCCACAGCTATTATTAGATCTGTAGCTTTGAAAGTTGCATGTTATACTTTCTTGCATAATACTGAATACCATTATAAAAGAATATATAATTACTTTTGTACCCTCTTTGGATATTGGTTCAGTTTTATTTTGTTTATTTATTAAATTGTTTTCTGCCCATCTCATCACAAAGTCATTCTGGGCAGTTTACACTGTTTAAAAGAATAAAGCAATACAACAACATGTATCTAATAAGAATAAAATGCTATAAAAATACAAAAGATCTGCTATAACAAAAAGATGGGGAGGGAGGAGGTAGAATGAGTAGGGGAGATCTGTGGTTCATCTCTCAGCCCCCCCACCCCCACCCCAGCCACTGGCAGAGGGCTGAATCTGCCCTCGCTTCAGGGAGCAGGCTGTTCCAAAGGGCAGGAGCGATAGCTGAGCTCTTCTCCTGGACCCAGCCAGCCAGAATTCCCTGGCCAACAAGGCTTGGAGCCGGCTTCCTCTGCCAGTGCGCGTAGCGCCGGCCGATCCCGGTGGGGTGAGAGGGTCCCAAAAGGAACCAGGCCAGGAAGAAGATTCCCAGCACCTTGAGTTGCGCCCAGAAGCAGACTGGCAGCCAGGAGAGCTTACGAAGCAATGGTAACTGGGACCCTCTAAGGCTCCCCAAGGCTGCCTGCGCTCCTGCCCCAGCTGCTCTTCAAGGATAGCCTTCTGGTGCCCGATGGATTTCCTCTCATGGATTTGACTTTTATATTCATTAACACATGCATTTTGTGTTATCATCATCTAAAAATCACAGTTATTTTTTTATATAACTTTTAAGTCAATAACTGAGGATATTTGAAAAAATGTGCATTAGTTACTATGTACGTTGCTACTAGTTCAATGATTGAAATCAGTGGTGGGATTCAAATATTTTTTCTATCGGTTCTGTGGGCGTGGAAGAGGAAGGATAAAAATCTCCAGTCAGAGATGGGATTTGCCGGTTCTCCAAACTACTCGAAATTTCCACTACAGGTTCCCTAGAACTGGTCAGAACCTGCTGAAGGCCACCTCTGATTGAAATACGTCTTGATGAATTGGTTGGCAATCTCTGTGTAGCCAGCCAGCATTCCCAGAAGGCCCCTTGAAAGACATTGGAAAAATGACTTAATTTCAGCAGCAGTTCAGGATGTCTTTGGAAGGTCATTGAAGGGAAATGAAGTTTGTCTTACAAAGCTTTCATCTCCCATTCCTACTTTAATCTCCTCAAAGAAAAATAGCATGGGCAAAAAAATTAAATCTATTACCTTACATCCATCTGGTCTGGAAATTCAAGAGTCATACAAGACTAACAAAAGTTGGGAATATTTTGGCTGGACATCGTCAATAGTATAATCTATGTTTTTCAGATAATGTCGTTGAAAAACAAATAGAAGATGGCCTTCTAAAACCAGAGCTGCGAGAGAAAATAAGCTATGTGCTCCTTAGAAAGCACCGACATCAGATGAAGAAATCCATCCACCGATCCTTGGCAGATATTGGCAGATCTGTCTCAAGCATAAGTGAGTGAAATTTCCAGAGTGCTATTTTTGGCAAAGCAGGGAAGATGTGACAACTAAAGGGAAGTCTCAGGTTCCTTTGTATGGGCTTCTTTTGCTGCTGCAAAATCATCAAGACGACCTTGAAGGACAGCAAAAGTGGGGAGAAGATATGGCTCTGATCAATCCTGGGGGAAATTTTTTTTTTAAAAAAGGATTTTTCAGCAGCAGCCAAAAAAGCTAATACAATCCTTAGTTGTATAAACAGGGGCATAGAATCACAATCATGTGAAATATTAGTACCACTGTATAAAGCCTTAAATAAGGCCACACCTGGAATACAGCATCCAGTTTTGGTCACCACATTACAAAAAAGTTGAGACTTTGGAAAGAGTGCAGAGAAGAGCAACCAGGGTGATTAGGGGGCTGGAGACTAAAACACAGGAACGATTTGGGTCTGGCTAGTCGAGAGAAAAGAAGGACCTGGGGTGATGGGATAGCTGGGTTCCAGTGTCTGAGGGGCTGCCACAAAGAGGAGGGGGCTCAGCTTATTCTCCAAAGCACTTGAAGGCCAGGCAAGAAACAAGGGATGGAAACTAACTAAGGAGAGAAGCAGCCTGGAATTGAGGAGAAACTTCCTGACAACCGTGAAGACAATGAACCAGTGCCACCGAAGCTGCCTCCAGAAGTCGTGGGGGCTCCATCACTGGAGGTTTTTAAGAAGAGACGGGACAGTCACTGGTCTGAAATGACACAGGATCTCCTGCTTGAGCAGGGGATTGGACTAGAAGACCTCCAAGGTCCCTTCCAGATCTATTCTAATTGATTGATTGATTGATTGTTCCCAAAAATGTGGAAGGGGAGATTCACAGTACATGATATATTCAGTTCCATTGTGACACCCAGCAATTCCCTGAAATGGAAGATGGCAAAGAAGCAACTGCTCAGGTTGCAGGGGTCAATCTGCCTCTTGCTGTGTGCTCTCCTGCCCCTTCCCCTCCCCCTGCCCCTCCCCGTAATTGGTGCCCATGGAAAAAGTGCTGAGGGGAATTCGGTCTGCGGTCCACCTCTCCCCACCTTTGCCTTCTTACTCAAAGAGCCGTGTTTCTTCAGTGGTTTGGGCTCTTGCTTGGTACCAGAGGCCCAACATTTCACGAGCTGATCCTTTTTGTTGTAGTTGTGGGCATGATAGGTTCACCCCCATTATGTTTCTGCCTGCCAACAGACCGTAGCCCTGTCCAGAGTCCAGCTGCAGGAGCTGGCTTTTATCGTTCTTCCGAAGACCTTCGTATAAGGCAGAACTCAGCTTATGGAAGATTACGTAAGTTCATTTCCTCACAACCTGATATAATAATTGGTAGGTTTTTTTATGTTTTTAATATTTTTATATTGCCCTTTATTTTTACCCCAGCTTTATTTAAGGGATTTTTTTATCAGTACTTTGAATATTTGTTTTTCAAATTTCCTAATTAGAAAGTTCTCATCTTTATTCAGCACTGACAAATATAATCCAGACAGGAAAACAGTCAATTCGTGAGTCCCATCACCCAATGAAAGGGTCACCCCGACACTGAGCAGCCAAACAACAGCTCACTCCCCGTGGAGTCTAGGGAGGGGGCTTGGCCTGACTTTAATTTCTGCCTGTCGGTTAACGGAAGGCGAGAGGACTTATCCAGCCTAGCAGTGCAGGCATGTTGGGACTGCTGTTCCCGGGCTCCCCCAGCCCACACAGCCTGGGAGGTGGCTCCAGCAGAGTCCGGCACTCGGGAGGGATGAGCTTCCTCCCCAGCAGGGCTACCCCGAGTTGCCTGACCGATGGGCCCAAGCAGAACTCATCTGTTGCCAGGTTTGGGGGCCAGGATACAACAGCAGACAAGGGCACTCACTTCCTTCGAGCACTCACGCTGGAAGAAATGAAACGGCCCCTGTGCACACTGGAAGCCATTCAAAGTTGGCTGGAAAATGGGCCGCTGTATAAACCCTTTAAATAAACGAACAAACAAACAAACGTTTTCCTCCTTTAGGCCACACCCAAAGCCGAAGCATGAACGACATCACGGACACGCCAAGCACAGCCCAGGTAGGAGTCCGCCAGCCGCTGCTCTTTGAGAGCCTCCCAGGATGTCCCCAGGGTGGGACTGCTGGGCCTGTATTCAGAAGGTGGGTGGCTCCCTGGCTGGGTACACTGCTGCCCTTCCCTGCTCAGCGGCTTTTGGGCCCAAGGGGACGCCAGCCGTCCCCCTTCCAGAGACTTCAGAAGAAGCCGCTGCTCTCCACTGCCTGTAGCCGAGGGCGGGAGCTTGAACTTCACCTAGATGGGATTGCTCTTGTGGTGTGGGACCGTTTTAAGAGGAAGAAGGGCAACGGTCCAGAAGCACGCCAGGGCCCTCTCTAGCAACTGATGGGGGGGAAGGGGGCAGGACTAGAATCTGGGTCTCCTTGTGCTTTGTCCAACATCTTTTACCCGGGATTGTTTGCCTCCCGGTTTCTCTCCTCATGCCTTAATCACCTTGCTAAACTGGCTCTCTTAATCATAACATATGATGCTATATATCCATATGTGTATCTGCAGATAATAATGATATAAATTAGTAACATTAATGATCAGTAATTAGTAAAATTAGAAATATCAACAATGTAATAACATAGCATGACATTATTATTTTATACAGTATTATAATTGTTACAGATAAATCCTGTAGAGGTGCAAGACCTTATTGGTTTCATAATAATGAAAAAGAAGGCCCTTCCAATGGTGGGGGCTTCCTCTGATTCACCACTGCTGCCTCTTTCAAGCTCCACAGCTGTCCCCCAGAGGGGCCCTGAAGCAAGGCCCTCTGACCCAAGTGGGCCATTCGGGCACCGAGGAAGAAGGCCTGGCTGGGGTTGGATTCAAAACCATCTGTGGCAGAATCTGGAAAGGAAGGGAGGAGAGGAGGGGAAAGACTGACTAGCCTTGAATTGGGAAGAGGGGGTGGGAAGCAGCAGGTCCTCCCTGTTTCTGTGGGGAGTCAGCGCATGAGCTCCTGGTGAGATTCCTGTCAACAGGCAAGTGGCAATAAACGTGCGGTTTGATCAGGTCCCTGTATTGTCCTCCTTCCTTTCCTGTGTCCCCATCCCACCCTGAATACCATTCAGTAGCTTTGTATTCAGTTATGGGAACCACACAGTCATTGCCCAGCATTAGCACAACGGGAAGCACGATGGGTAGATTCCCACAAAGTCAGCTCTTAAAGAATACTCCTTTGAGTTCCTACAAACATGGATATGTCCTTGGAGGAGATACTATGACAATAAATCAAGGTTTCAGATGGTGTTATTATTGTAGTGAAAGGCTAACTTACTGTTCAGGTGATATCAGGGACAGACAGCTTTGGTTGCTAGCTTGTTGTAACCTGTAGGAACCTGCAACAAAATTGGCCATGGCATGCCTCTCCACTAAAACTCTTGTTGTGACCTTTTCTGGGCAAACCAGTGCAATGGTTTCTCAACCAAAGTACCTCAAATGGGCAAACTTACAGAATGGGTCCAGAATCCAGGGCCCAAGACTCACAAAGGAATGAAATGTAGAGACGTTGTGGCCGATTGGCTGCTCCTGGCTGTTGTTTCACTGCGGCGCAGCTGCTGTGCTCATGGGAGACCAGCGAGAAAAGTTCAAGGCCAGGAGCAGAGACACATCTGGAGCCCTCCAAAGGGCGGAGGGTGGTGAAAGACCTGGCAGGGCTAGTAGCCAGTGTTGGAAGGCAGATGGAGGCTGTGAACTCCAAATACAGAGCCCAGGAGACGGCAAAAGCCTGGATGATGATGAGCCCTCAAGAGGACACTGGGGGCAACAGGCCCCCTCCAGGGCTGTCAGGGAGAAGCTGATGGAGGATTTGGGGAGGGGTGCTCCAAGAGTCCAAGGAGCTCAAGGTGACTGTGGGTTGACTCAGGCACCTTTTTTCCAAAATCCTGGAAAAAATAAGTGGCAGATTTGTGAGCATCTAGAAATGAAAAGATTACCAGAAGCCAGATAAACCTTATTGACTTCATTGACAACATGAATAAAATACTGGATCAGGGAAATGCTGCGGATATAATTTACTTGGACTTCAGTAAGTCCTTTGCAAAGACCACGGCCTGTTGCTCTCCTGATTGGTTTTCCTGCTGTACTTTCACCACACTGGTGTTTTCCCATGTCAAGAGGGAAGAGCCAAGGACTGCCACCGCCTTTTATTCTCCTGCCCTCCCCCTTTGGACAGACTCTTTCGCTCTCGGGGGGAAGAAGATGGGCTCCCAGGGCAGGAGTTTCAGGCAAAATCTCACTGCGGGCTCCTTTAGTGCAGCTCTTCCTTATGGCTGGCCCTCCACTTGCAGCCATTCACTTAGTAACCGTTCCGAGTTGCAGTGGCACCGAAAGAAATGGTTTCTACCTTCCACGTCCTTCTGGCCCTTGCAGCATCCCCCTGGCCCCAGGATCCAGTTCAGGCTCTTGGCAAGTGGCATTTGCTTTGGACACTTGCCATGTCCTGAGGTCCTGGGGTGACTTTTTGCAACTTTCTGACCAGCAAAGTCAATGAAGGGAAGCCGGATACACTGAACAACTGCAGTCATTCACTGAACAACTATGGCAAGAAAGGTCGTAAAATACTGTCTTGCTTAGCCATGAAAAATTTGGGCTCCATTTTGCTCATAAGTCAGGAACTGCCTGCACTGGCATAATGTCTACTTGGTAAATTATGCCTCATTCAAAAGCCAGTAGGAGATGTTTTTTAAATGATTGCTTTTCTTTTATTGGGCTCCTTTTCTGTTGAGCTGCTTCCTCTCCCCCCACCAATGTCCACCGGGACACCCTTTCGCCATGATTCCAATGACCTGAACGTGGCCGTATGGGGTGGATCCAGAAGGAGAGCAATCCACATTTAAAAAGACATTGCTATAAACAGCCGAGGTACCTTCCAATCGGGAATTCAGATAGGCCTCTAGGTTTTACTCTGAAATTGGACCCCAGCCATATACAATTGGGAGCTTGGAAGAAAGTAGCTTTGCGTGCCATAACTGAGTATCTCCCTGATTCTTCCAAACGGTTCCAAGACAATATCTGTTCTAACCATGAATTCCAGGAGAAAAAGTGTCCCCTGGAATGCTTCTTTCTCTCCCCTGGACGGTGCTGGTTACAAAAGCAAGTCAAGACAAATCAGACGGGAAGGAACGTTTCTCATCTTCTGAGAAATATTTTTTTTCTCTCCAGCTCAGAAACAAGTTCATGAAGAAGATCCCCAAAAACGCTGAAGCCTCGAATGTTCTGGTGGGAGAAGTGGACTTCCTGGACAAGCCTTTGGTAACCTTTGTCCGGCTTACACAGCCCACCATGCTGGGTGGGATGACGGAAGTGCCTATTCCAACCAGGTAGGTCGATGGTCAGAAACACTCCCTGAACCTTCGTCCAGTTTAAAAGACGGAGACAGGGCTAAAGCCTGGAGGGGATTTCCCACCTTCACCATTTCATTTCTATTTCTATATTTCTACCCAGGTTCATTTGGAGTTACTGAAAATGGTCCCTAAAGGGACAATTCATTTTTTAAATCTTATTTCACAGTATGCAAAACAGCCCAAAAATACTGGATTAATACTTGCTTTAAAAGTCTTCTGACTTTGCTTAATTTTGGGGAGAATACAGTATGAGGGTTCTCCCTCTCAAAACTTCCAAACCATTATTAAAATTTCATCCACCAATTTAACAGAAGATTCAGCTAATAATCGCATTTAACTATGTTTCATTCAGAATTCTCCTTTCTTCCCAGAATCATAGACATTCTAGTCGTTTTATTTGATTTAAAATTACATTTCAGGCATGAGGAGAGAAATTTCAGGCATTCCAGGTGGTCTAACATGGCCCAAGTGTCTGGCTTACTCTACTTGTGAATGATCATGATGTTGACTTGCCCCTATTCCAATGAAAAGCATAGAATCAGCTTTTAACAAATGGTCATAACACGAAAAGTCATATTCTGTCCACCTCTATCAACGCTTTGATACTTTTGTTAGCCACTTAAAGGGTCAGCCATTCTCTCCTGCAGTAGTTTGTTATCTGGGAACAGTGTTCAGCTGGCTTGCAAATGCTCATATCTTGGTTTGCTTTCCTTCACCAGATTCCTATTTATACTCCTGGGTCCCCCTGGAAAAGCAAAATCCTACAACGAAATTGGGCGAGCCCTTGCTACTCTTTTGGTAGATGATGTAAGTCAGTTTTGCAGGCCTTTGCCATCTGCCCCCTTTTCAATGTTTTTCTTCAAGTGCCCCAAATGCAACAGCACAATGCAGCATAACTGATCCCAAAGATCTACTCAATATCTTGTGCAAGGAGGTGATAAGTGGGTGAATCAAAGTGTGTTGGTGTAAAATAATCTTTCCTTGGGGTATTTTAAACACTCGGTCATTGTGATTGTTTTGTCTTACTTAAACATCGGCTGTTAGGTGCTCCTGGCTACTTTCCTTGGTGACCAGAGGCAATCTGGCCTGACCACTAACCAGCCAAGACACAGGGAAGGCCTTTTGTTTCGCTTCTTGCAACAAATGGGGAGAGAAGGTTCCAAAGCTTGGTTCTCTCCAAAGTTCCAACCCAAAACATTCCCTTCTTTATACAGCCCTGTCCCAGCCACCACATCCCTCCTTGTTCTCCACTGGCTGAGCTACTAGCTAGGAGGTTGCCCTCTTCCTGACCACCTCCTACACATTTCCTGATACATACTAAATCATGCATCCCAGGTACATTAAAATTAGGAGATAATGAATGCAAGGTGTGTCTAATAATATTAATCAGCTAATTAGGCATGCCCGGTTGCCTATTTTGAGTTCTGGACTTTTTAAATGGATTCTTACAACAATATATTTTTCCTGTTTTTCAGTTTTAGCTTTGCCTTTCCTGTTTTCCAGTTCAGTTATCTTTTCTGGCTAGTCATTTCCTCTTGTAGCTGTTTTTACAGTATGTATTCTTCTTTTTCCAACTCTGAAGACCCAGCTAATTTTTGTCCACATGTCTCTCTTACATCCCGCTTTTATACTACCATTTCCTTTCTCCCCATTATGGCAAGTTTGTTCTTTTCTACTCAATAAATTTTCATTGCACAGTAGATTTGACTGTCTCGGAAGATTCATCATATTGTGCATGGCTTCTAGTGATTCAGTTGGAATGTTTTCTCATTCATGCGTTCAATACTGTTCTTAAATACAATACAAGAAGTGAAGACCAAACCAAGATTGTACACAGGAGATTGGCTGCTCCATGGCTTCCTAGCTAACGACTCTTCTTTTTTGTGTGCAGCTGTTCAGTGATGTAGCCTACAAAGCAAGAGACAGAGAAGACCTGATAGCAGGACTAGATGAGTTTTTGGATGAAGTCACCGTCCTTCCTCCAGGCGGGTGGGATCCAAAGGTTCGAATAGAGCCGCCCAAGAAAGTGCCCTCTGCAGAGAAAAGGTAAGTGGGTTCTTGGTGCTTCCACTTCCTTTGTCCAAGGGAGCCTCATTCCTTTGTAATATCAGGAAGGACCTCTTTGGGGATTAATCCCGCTTTTTACATTGATTAAAAATATGAGCAAACAAAACACATACATGCATGATTTATACATGGAAATTAATGCCATCAATGTAAAAATGCACCTAGTTCTGTCAATTTATGGTGTATCAAAACAGAACCAGCTGATCTAGAGGTTAAGGCACAATGCTAGAAAACAAGAGACCAAGCCCTGGGTCAGATCTGCCCCCAAACAATCACTTAGGAAAGCAGACTCTTGACTCCAGTTGACCAAATTGGATTTTTATTAAAGATGTTGGTTGCAGGAAGGTGAGGCAGGATCTGAAGTTCCCTCTCACGAATACAAAGAGCCAAACCCAATCCCTCCCTGACCTGTAGTTCAACTTTTTCCATGATTTGTAAGTGTATGTATTTTGTTTGCTCATATTTTTAGAACTATGTTCAAACTAGGGTGGGCCAGAGAGGGCTGGACGTGGCCCAGGGAGGGCCCATAAAATGCACAGGATTAGGAAAAAGGAGACTCAAGTTCTGTAGAATTTGATGGGTGACATTGGACCAATGGTGGTCCTTCTGCCTCTCAGGGGGGCTGTTTCCGGGATGGAATAGGAGGACTGATGCCACTAGCTGGACCCATTGAGTCGCCATAGAGACGCTTCAGGAGGAGGGAGGGGGTTCTATATATTGCCTTGAGCTCTCAGAGGAAAAGTGAGATAGAAATCTAATAAATATCTGCCTTCAACTGCCCCCAACTTGTATTACCGGCACCCATTTGCAGCCTTTGGGTACTAGTATTCCATGTCATTTTCTTCCTAGAAAATCTGTGTTTTCTCTGAGCGAAGCAACCCAGATGAATGGGGCAGCCGGAGGTGTAGCAGGGGGTGGGGGTGGGGGCAACGAAGAAGATCTTCCAGCTGTCCATGAAATTGGAGAGGAGCTGATCTGGACCGGACGGTGAGAAAAGCGTCCCTGCAATCGGCTGGCAGTAGTGAAGGGGGGAAAAACCCTGCTGTTCGGGTACAGGGAAGCACTGATTACAGCTCTGCAACTGAATAATGACCTCATTTTCTGGAGAAGAAGGACGGGCCTACAGACCTGCCTTTCCCTCTTTGGAAAGAAGGAGTCTGCTCAAAAGAGCGGCATAAGCCCCTGGAAGACCTGCTTGTAACCCTCAGCGCTCCATCCCAGCTCTTATGGTCTGGCCAGTGCAGAAAGCTGGATAGGGGGAAATCGGCTTTGGCAAATGCACTTTAGAGAAGGACAAGGGAGGGTTCAGCCCCTCGTTCTGTTGCTCCCAATCCCTGCTTCCAATGGGATTGACATAAATTGTGGTCGTTCGGCCACCCCTGGGTGACTTGAGCCTTAGCCAGCAGGCCCCGTGCACAGTGGCCCTTTCACTGCCCTCTTGGGCACAGAACCTTCCGGAAGAAGCCCAGTGCTGACCAAGCAGGGCCAGATCCAGAAGGGCCAGCCAGAGACAGTCCATGAGGCGGGTGCTCAGGGCCATCAGGAAGGCTAGATGTGACATTGCCATCAGCTGCTGCACCATGTGTAGCTCAGGAAATCTTGCCCAGGGGAACTAAGGTGAGGGATAACACTGGACATCTCTGGGTATGGAGTGGGGAGCCCTTCAGTGCAGAGAGAAGACAGCCGGCCCTGGTTCCTTTCCAGGTTCTGCGGGGGTCTCTATTTGGATCTCAAGAGGAAACTGCCCTGGTTCTTCAGTGACTTCTATGACGGCTTCCATATCCAGTCCATCTCTGCTGTGCTCTTCATCTACCTGGGCTGCATTGCCAATGCCATCACATTTGGGGGCTTGTTGGGGGATGCTACTGACAACTACCAGGCAAGTTCAGGCCAGCTTCCCAAGCAGCCCCCCCCCCGGGCCCAGCCCTCCCCCAGTCCTCTAAAGTGGCGCTGGAGAATCCCTCTTATCTTGGCTCTTGACGTCCCAAGGCCTGAGCAACCAGGAAGAAGGAGGCTTTGGCACTTCTGCACCCCTCCCAGGCCTGCTTTGAGGAGTGTGCTGAGGTGTGAATATGAAGAGCACCGCTAGTATGCTGCTCCCATCGTTGCCCTTCAGTGCGGCTGGAAGTAAAGGTTCCTGGGAGATTACAGGCCAATGGATTCCCTGGCAAGATTTTAGAGCAGGGAGAAGAAGAAATGGCGGGAAGAACCTGGGGGGCCACATCTGTGCCTGTTTACCATTCCTCACGTGGCATGTGGGCTTCTCCAGGCTAAAGGCCTGGGCTAAAAGAACCCTTGAAACCCAAGGCAGTGCTGAGGGCTTCCCTGTCCGTAGAGATAGAAACGTGGCGGGAGGGTCCCCAGAATCCTCTTCCTTGTATTCAGACAGTGCCCCTGCCTGTTTGTGCCCCCAGGGTGTGATAGAGAGCTTCCTGGGAACGGCAATTGCAGGCTCCGCTTTCTGCTTGCTGGCAGGGCAGCCCCTCATCATCCTGAGCAGCACGGGGCCCATCCTCATCTTTGAAAAGCTGCTGTATGACTTCAGCAAGTAAGTGGAGGCCTCTCGAACTGTGCCGGAAGCCCCGGCCTGGCTGCTATGGGGCGGGGGGGAGTTGGCGGTCCCCCTTTCCAACGGGAGCATGGGCCTTCTCCTCTGAAGGTCTTTAGCCTTTGGGCATCACACAAGTACTGGGCCCAATTCCGCATGGCTCTCTTTGCCTCCTGGGCAGCATTAGCTCAAAAAAATGGAATGGAATCAGCCCAAGAAACCAGGAAGGAACAAGGCAGTGATAGGTAGTCCTCAGTTTACAGCAGTTTATTTAGTGACATTTGAAAGTGACAATGGCACTGAAGCACAAGTGACTTATGGCCATTTTTCACACACACACGGCTCTTGCAGCATCCCCAGGGCCATAGGATCAGAATTTGGGCACTTGGAAATTAGTCCATGCTTATGGCGGTTGCAGGGTTCCCAGGGTCCCGGTAGCCACTTTTGCGATCACCTGAGAAGCAAAGTCAATGGGGAGGCAACTGGATTCACTTAGCAACCGTGTCACTAACTTTACAACTGGGATGATCTGGGTAGCCAGATGCTCTTAAGAACTAGAGGAAGAAAAGCCACGAAATGGGGCAAAATTCACTTAGCAACATAGATTTTGGGCCCAATTGTGGTTGTAAATTGAGGACTCACTGCACTAGAAGCTAGCGTGAGTTGGCTAAAAACAGAGCCTGCAGCACCAGTGTAGACAAGGCAGCATCTGGTTCAAGAGCAACAATTATGGGGGAGATCCAGAGTCGTAGTGGACAGTCACTGAAGGGCGAGCCAGCAGTTGTGCTGCAGCTGCCCCAAAAGCCCGTGCCATTCTAGGCTGCACGAGCAGAAGCTTAGCCTCGAGGTGAGCATGAGAAGTGAGCGTAGTGTTTTATACCGCACTGGTGAATCTCCACTTGGAATGCTGCATCCAGTTCTGGTCACCAGGATACAAAAAGGATGTTTAAAAAAACTGCAGAGAACCGTGAGAGAAGCAATCTGGAGGCTAAACGGTTGTAATGAATGGATAAGAGAACGAGTATGCCTTGTCTTACGAAGAGAAGAATTAGGGCTGACATGACAGCTGTCATGGTAGTTTAGAGGCTGTCACAGAGAAGAGGAGCTTGACTTATTCTCCAAAGCACCTAAAGGCAGGGCCAGAAACAGTGGGTGGGAGGTTATTAGGGATCCTGCCTAGAATTAAGAAGGAATTTCCTGATAATGAGATAGGGCAGCTTGCCTCTTAGAATCTGGATTGCAGTTTCAAACAGGGCACAGCTCATTCTAAATCTTGTAGTACTTTTTATTAATGAGCAATTGGTTGGTTGGGTTTCTTTGTTTGTTTAGCACATTTAGGTGGCAGCCCATCTTAAACAAAGTGACTCCAAACTTAGGGAATTGGTTTCTTTTCAGTTGTGAGGCTCTCATCCAACTGGTGTATGAAGGCAGTGAATTATAGCAGAACCAGGCCACATGCTACATGCCAACCAGATGTGGATTTTCAATACCTCATCATCAGCTCTTGTGAGCTCACTTTCCAATTGCAAATCCACAATGTTCATATATAGGCAGCAAAACATTTAGGCTTTGGGCATAGCTGTTAACACCCTAAATATCCCAAACAAGTCCTGCAATTACTAAGACTCAATTTGCTAATGAAACAACCTGTTGCAGATGTTGCCCAACCTATGAGAAACTCACTCAACATTTATCAGGTACCTTCAATTAGGTCACATCCAGAGGAGATGCTTCCTTTGGCCAAGCTCTACTCTCCGCCATTTTTGGCCACTTTTCCCACTCATTTCGGAATATCATACCTTGCTGCTGCTGCTGCTGCCACCTATGGGGCTCTGCTGTTGTGGTCAACCAAGTGTTTCTGTTCTCCCCCTCAGAGGTAACAGTATTGATTACCTAGAGTTTCGCCTCTGGATCGGCTTACACTCAGCGGCCCAGTGCCTTATTCTGGTGGCTACAGATGCCAGCTTCATAATTAAGTACATCACTCGCTTCACTGAAGAAGGCTTCTCCACTCTGATTAGCTTCATCTTCATCTATGATGCCATGAAAAAGATGATTGGAGCCTTTAAGGTCTACCCTATCAATATCGACTACAATCCAGACTACGTGACCATGTATAAATGTGAATGCATAGCTCCAGATGCAGGTAAGTGCAAATCCTGCATCCCAATGCAAAGCCATGGCATTACCCTTTATAATGGAGCAGTATTTTGTGCTTGATATTATCCACTTTTTAAAAATGTCTTCCAAAAATTTCTGAAAGTTCTTTGCAAATGCAAGTTAATATCATTTATTCTGTCTAAAACTGGAAGTAGCTTAATCAGCAAAACTTGAATCAAATATTTGTCAGCGTATGATAAGAGTTCCCTCTGTTGTCAAGGTTGTATCATAAATTTATGCTGAACTTGCTTTTATGACATGTCTCTACAGTGCTGTCCTTCCTGTCCAGCAAAAGTAAACTTAAATCACAAGAGGAAATGAACGTTACTAAAAATTTACTATGTCAGGACCATTTTACTGAGAAACCTGAAGCCTGTTCTGACACAATACGTTTCAGTGTTGTGGGGTGTTTCTTGCAGCAAAATTCACTGTAGGCAATTCACACCCATCATTAGTCCGTGACTGTGAAGCTGCAACATTCCCAGCTGCAAGCATAAGAACCTGTGTGGGACACTCACAGAGCCTCTTAAACACAGGGCAGGCCAGCATCTGAAGAGGAACCAGATTGCAGAAGATGCACTGTTATTTACTTTATTTAAATCACCCATGCCCAAAATAGTAAAAAGCCCTCTACTGTCTTATGTAGAATTTTAAAAATACAGCTCTATATATACAGAAGTTTCCAACTCAAAGGAATGCCAGAGTTGAAAAACATTTTCTCTAATAAGAAGAATTCTCTACTAATTTTAAAATTGTAAACTTTTCTTTAAAAACATTTCTAAAGTTGATGACTTCTAATGCATCTTTTAAAACTTCCTTTTAACGTATATACATTCAAATTCACTCAGTAATTTTTACAAGCTTAACACAATGAGTATTATATACTGTATAAAAGAAAGAAAAAAGAAACCCATTTTCAAACCTACTTTAGGGACTCCAAACTATACATTAGAGGCCTTGTGGTTAGAATGCATTATTACAATCAAACTCTGCCTGCAGCCCGGAGTTGGATCCTGACGGTGCTCAAGGTTGACTCAGACTTCCATCTTTCTGTTAAAATGAGGATCCACATTGTGGGGAGCAAGAGGCTGACATTTTAAACCACCCAGAGATTGGGCAGCATATGAGGCTGAGTGTTATTTCTATTGCTACCTCTTTCTATTGCACATATCAGATCATTATGAAACCATCCCAATTCTAATTAGCTCCTTAGGTTTAAGTCACTCCCTCCAACTTGCCTCAATCTTTTTCTTCTCTGGAATGTCTATCAAGAATGTCTATCTTTCCCAAGGGATTCTCGATCTTGTTTGTTCTCTTGAAAAGTGTAGATTTATTTGGAATTCTTCTTTCAAATGTAGTGGAAGGTTTGTATCTAAAGCATCCTCATAACAGAGATTGGTGTCAGATTTATATTCCAAAGTTACAATTAAATCCTTTGCATTGTCAGATACTTATGAAATTGCCTCAGTGGTTTAGATATGATATTGTTGCCATTATGGAAACTTGGTGGGATGAAACCCACAAATTGAAGCTACAGCTAAAGGGATTTAATTATTTAAATTGAATTTAGACCAAATTAAAGAGGAGGCGGAGTTGCCCTCTATATAAGAAATAAATACATCTCTATAGAAATAGAACGCAACAATGATGAAAACTGTCTTGAATGCATTTGGGTCAATGCATAAAAGTGGGAAAAATGACATTGCCATAGATGTACAGTATACTATAGGCCACCCAACCAAACAGAGGAAACAGATGAACTTTTTGCTAGTCAGTTACCTAAGGTATGCAGTAAGCACATCACAATAGTAATGGGGGACTTTAACTACCCTGACAAACTCTGCACCAAGTGGAAGATCAAAGAGGTTCCTGATAAACTAAGCAGACAACTTTGTCTCCCAAAAAGTAGAGAAAGCAACTAGGGGATCCGCCCTATTGGACTTAATCCTCACTAACAGGGATGAAACGATGGAAGGTGTTGAAGCTACAGAAACCTTGGGGGGAGGGGAGTGATCATGCAATATTGGAATTCAACATTATGCACGCTCAAGCAATAGAACAAAGTCAAACTAGAGTTTTGGACTTTAAAAGAGCTAATTTCAATAAACTTAGAGCTTGGGAAGGATTCCATGGATGAGAATCCTCGAGGTGAAAACAACCCAAGAAGCTTGGGAAACTTTGAAAGGTGATATAAAAGCCCAGTCTAGCATAATAGCAACGAAGAAGAAAAACAACAGGTCTCAAAAGAAACAGCGTGGCTGCCTAAAGAACTCTCTGCTAAATTGAAAGACAAAAAGGACAAGTATAACAAGTGGAAAGAGGGGCACATAACTAAGGCAGAGAATATCAGCAAATAGCCTGAGCCTGCGAAGATGAAGTGAGGAAAGCTAAGGCTCAAATGAACTAAGGCTCTCAACAAAAGACAAAAATAACAACAACAAAAAGACAGCCTCTTTCAACATGTAAAAAACAAGAAATGTTTCTTGAAACAATTTGTTATTTCAAAAAACTGAAACAGATTGTTCCATTAGTGGGAGAAAGTGATAAAGAAAAAGTGATAAAGAAAAAGTGATAAAGTGATAAAGAAAAAGTGGGACTTTATCACTTTTTAGTGATAAAGAAAAAGTGGGACTGTTTAATTCGTTTTTTGCATCCATCTTTACACAAAAGGAAAAGAAACAGTCAAACCTATCAAATACAGTACAGTACAGTAAAAACAGATTAGGAATACAAGTTGAAATGAGCAAGAAAATGGTAAGTGAGCACCTGTCCACCCTAGACGAGTTCAAATCACCAGGACCAGATGGATTACACCCCACGGTTCTGCAGGAACTGGCCGACATGATCTCAGAACCACTGGACTCTCTCTTTCAAAGACCCTGCAGCACTGCGGGACTAACAGAGGACTGGGAAAGGGTTGGTGTAGTTCCCATCTTCAAAAAAAAAAAAGGGGGGGGGGGGGATAGATCCAGGAAACTACAGACCTGTCAGCCTGACCAAGTGACAAAATTAATGGACCAGAGGAGTGCTGTGGATATGATTTACTTGGTCTTCAGTAAGGCATTTTATAAATGTAGACCACAACCTACTACTTGATAAGAGATAAAAATGTGGGTTAGACAGCGTCACCACCAACTGGCTGACCAACAAGTAGTCCTCAATGGAACTAAATTTTAATTAAAAATTTTAGCTTCCACATGTTTCCATAGAAATCAGGAGGATAAGATGTACACATGGCTTATAGAAGCAGGGAAAATAAAATCAGTTTTAGTCTTCTTTCAACTCAGTTCAAAAAACTTATGTAAAACTGAATGGATTGAGCGTGTGTGTCCCCCCCCCCCAGGAGGGGGGAGGCTCTGAGTTATGTGAATGCAACAAAAGGTCTGCAAGTTGGAGTCTGCGTCTCAACTTTCGGCCTTTTAATGGAGCCTTTTTACCTCATGCTGCCAAGAAGATTTTCCATTTCAGTGTAGTATGTGAAAGTAACCTCTACCCTTCTTTGGCCTACTAAGGTCCTTTCTTATCCTCTTATTCTTGTGAGTCAGCAAGTGAAACAGAAAGGGAATCTTGATCTCCATACCATAATTATGAAGGGAGTGCAAATGTATGAAATAAACAAGCAAAGTTACAAACAGAGAATGTGTTATTTCTAAAATGATTTGTATCCATTGGGAAAGTTGTTAGTCAAGCTGTTATAACGGAATACAATTAACAGAATAAAACAACACTGTCCAGTATAACAAAGTGTATTTTTAAAAAGTCAGTTAAAAGACAGCCAAATATAAAATGTGACTAACAAACCCTTATCCTCCTAGCAAAACTAAATGGACATGCCAGGAGTCTAAATAGACACCCAACACACACACCCCTCCTTTTATCACCTGTTATCCAAGGTGGTTGCCCAAAGCAAACAGGTGGTCTCTTACATATTCATGTTAGTTGGTTTGTGAAAAACATGTTCTGATAACCTCTCTCTCTCTCTCTCATCTATATCCATCTATCATTTACTTACCTACCTTCCTACCTATCTATCTTTGTCTGTCTAATCTCTGGGTGCAGCTTGGCACATGTAGTCATGGAAGTGTCTTTCAGAGGAGCCTTGTAGACCCAAGTAGAGTGACATACTGCCACACTGCATGCCAAACAGCAGGTGATGTTTCATTAGGGATCCCTGGGGTCTAGAAGATATATGCTCAATGGCTGTGAAGAATCCAGAACCAATCTCTGAAATGCTCAAATATGGGTGGTATTTAGCTTCTATCTCAATGAAAATAGCAGTAATGTTTGCTATCCTCGATTTTAACTGTTTAAAACTGAATCCCATTTAATTTGCTCCCCTTTCCATCAGTGGCATTCAGACTGAGGAATGAAAAGTCTCAGTGTGGTCTCAGTATTGGTTTGAAGCTCTGCTCCTATTTGTATTGACCCACAAAAGGAGGCAGCTTTTTTTATGCTACTGCCCCCATTTTCATGACCTCCCTTATAGATGCCATGGGGAGTATCCATAATATTCTTTTAAGACCTCTTAATTTTTTTATTACTCTTATTTTTTGCAAATCAACGCTTTGGATTACTGTAACTTATTTATACCATATTTATCTCTGCTGCACCCTTCTATTTGGCTGCTTTCATTCTCAAGTGAGTATCATTTTATAAATATTAAGATTATTAAATATTTGATACTCTTATTTTTTAAATTATTGTTATTTCTACTTTAGCATAAACAATCTAGATAAAGTATTAAATCAGCCTTTTAAAAAAGCATATTCATCCAGTACAAGATCTAGTTATTTTACACTTGAAGTTATTAAAAGCCACCCTAATATGTGTGTTTTTGGAAAAGCTTTTGGTTATAGGGAGAAGCAACATTAAAAAAAGTCTGGAATGAATAGCAAGAATTATCCCACTTTTGTCCAATTCTTTCTATTTTTCCTCTGAAATTCAGTATTTTCTCTGCAGCAAGAAATCTAACCCAACAACTGCTTCTCCTTCGTTAATTGTGTGAACATTGTTTGCCTCCAGAAAAAATGATTAAATCAATTGCAACAGCCTGGCTTATTGGCATCAAAAGGGAAATTCAATACCGTTTTTGCAGATAAGTCAGAACCAGTTTAGTCTGATGAATGATTCTTTCCGAACACTGCTTTTCCTTTTATTTACTCTACTTCATTTATTGAACAAATTTATCCCCCAAGCCTGCTGACACACCTGTGTCTTTGAGGCCTTATGAAAAGCAACAAAATGGGGCCAGCCTGACCTCTGGGGAAATGACATTTCAAAGGGAGGCTCTTTTTCGAGGTCCTATCAGATGCCAGGCCCTTGCTAGCCAGGAACCCACAACATGCCCTGCCGCCTTCCTGCTCTTGCCAGCATGGCCATTCCATAAGCCCAGGACATATTCACAGCCTTCCAAAGAAAAAGGGAAGCTTCCGGATGCTTTTGCATCTCTTAGATCAGGGTCCCCCCTTGGAACATCACTCGTCCAGACAGATGACCTGGATAAACTCAGAGGTTCCTCATGAAACTCACACCAGCAAAACCAATTTTATTACCCTTCTGGAAGGTCAAAAGGATGGGAGTAGTTCTCACCTTTGGTGGAAGAGGGTTCCACAAGTTTGGGACCACAGTGAGAATTCCTCAGCAGATGGATCTGTAGCAGGCCTTAGTGGGATGAGCTAATCCCATTTGAGTGAGGTGGCTCCTCAGAGACCCTGGACCTATGCCCTATAGGACTTTAAAAGTAATAATCAACACCATGAATGGAACCCAGGAGCAAAGTAGTATGGAGCTTGAGCAGAGGTATTTGTGCCACCCTAGGGGCCCCCAGGAGTAGGCATGCCACTGTATGAGACACCAGGCTGCAGCTTCCGAATACTGTTCAAGAGTAGCCCTTGTTGAGCAAGTTGCACTAATTCATCTGTGGGATGACTAAGGCATGAGTGGCTGTGTGCAGAGCCCCACTGGCAAGGGTACAACTGGTGCACCCCATGACCCAAGACCTCCTAGCCATGACTGCTACCGGCTCTTCAAGTCACAAGTCCAGAAGAGCCCCCAGATTGCACACCAGGCCTGTCTCTCTAGGGTAGGGCAACCCCCTCCAGAAGGATGTTTCAAAACAACAGATACTCTTGTGCTTTTCCTTTTAGCTATTCTTACTATGGCTTAGCATGGAGTGTCTATTTGCATGTCACATGAAATGTGTCCTGCTTGCTCTTTTTCTAGAAAAGAATAGAGATGGCAGGTGAAGGATTAGAAAATGTACCCAAGTTTGTTGTTGTTTTTTTTAACCTTAGTGGGGAGAGTTATGATCGGTGACCCCCAAATCCAAGAGACATATACATTTCTGTCAGCTGAGGGCAGAGAGAAGAATTGCCCCCAACCATATTAGTGAGGGGGTCAGCGGGTATTTCACCACACTAATGAACTATTGGTCCTGGCACTTTCTGCCTTCCCAGTAAAGCAACCCTGGGTAAGGCCCAGGCCTTTGGAGTTGTCTTCAGGCAATGGAAAGGAAAACAGGCCATGATAAAAAATAGCAAGCATGACAGCACCCAATGAGGAGGCCCAAAGGGGTCCTCAGAACTCTGTGACCCCCTATTTAGCTCACCTGGGATTAGGTCACCTGGGTGTAGATTGAAGTGTCTCTGTATTACTGCATAGCAAGTTTGATTGTCCCCAAAAATATCTAGAGAAGGAAGTAATAGGAAGGTAGGATCCACCCCAGCTATGAATTCTGTCCTCGGATTAATTTGGAATTTGCTCCTGAGAGACATCAACATTTTGTTTATTTTTATTTTGTTTTATTTTATTTATTTGATTTGTCAATTCTTACAAGGTAATAGATATAAATATAAACATGAGTAAGAATATAGGAAATAGGGACACATTAGGACAGGGACGGTGGGCACGTTCGTGCACTTATGCATGTCCCTTACAGACCTCTTAGGAATGGGGTGAGGTCAATAGTGGATAGTTTGAGGTTAAAGGAATTGGGAGGGGAAATTAGAGGATGTAACAACAGAGTCAGGTACTGCATTCCAGGCACTGAGCACTCTGTGGCTGAAGTTGTACTTTCTGCAATCAACTTTGGAGGGGTTAGCATCTTCGGCATGCTCAGGCTCCAGCAATAAGGAAAGGTATCTGTTTGGACCAGTATGCTCCCCAAAGCCCCTTCTGTGCATCAGGGAGGCTTTCTCCTCCTTGCTTTCTGAGCTCCCAGTTGAAAGACCACATCTTAAGTGATTAGGGAGATGTTTCTGCAGGAATTAGAGTCAGCACAACACTGTAGCTTATTGAACTGTTCATGTAAACAGCTGTTTATTTACAAGCTGTGGGCATGTAATTCTTACAACTTTTCTTTTCATTGAATTACAAACTCAGAGAGTTCTGTAAATACTTGGCACCAGTGGTTTTCTGGATGGTGAGATGATGATCTAAATGAAGCCGATGAGACCCCTTTAATATGTTTAGCCAAAAATGGATTCTGATTCTGCTTTAACACTAAAAGAGAATTTTTCAAAAAGTTCAAACCAAAAATATGATTGCGTATTATGGAGTCATATTTTTCTTAATATATTTCTTAATAATTACAAACTCCTTTTCTGCAGCAAATACAACATTGTTCAATGCTTCAGTTCCATTGGTACCAAACAATGTTAATATTTCTATGGTAAGTTTTATCCTCTCTTTTCTTCCCACCCACCAATCCAAAATACTGCGAATATCTTTGTTTAGCATTATAACCGCAAGAGCAAAAACTGATTATAGTACGTCTCCTCTCATCAGTGGTGGGTGGCAGCTTAGGTGATTCCTAGGCCTCAAAAGGTTGGCCCATATCTTATCTAACCTGCCCAAAGAGGCTTCAAGCAACACTAATTAAAACCTCTTAAAGCAGTGAGAACGATTCCTTGCTCTAGTGATCAATCTTGACCGTTTAATGGCAATAATCACAGTGGTTCCTCATCCACTTCCTGATAAGCATACTTAAATTGATAACTTTGGAAACCCCTTGCCATGCCAAACACACACCCTTTGCTATCCTTGAGAGAGACATCCCAGATGTTTCTCCATCAACAGAAGTCTATAGATGTATTGTTCAACTGATCAAGGCCAGCAATCAAGAGAGTATCATGATTCCCCTTTCAAATTTGATTCCCAACTGCCAGGTGTCTTCTGGCAAGAAGGAGACTGTAGGAAAATATATAGGGCTGGAAGTAAGTTCCATTGAATGCAAGAGGACTTGAAAATGTATAGCTATGGGATTGTGTTCTGGGGGTTTATAAATTCCAAAGTACCGGGCTGAATCCTGACTCTTACTGCCAATTAGGGATTTTCATTCACTGGGTGGACCTTCAAAACATTTTGAGATTACTCAGATCAATTGCATTCTACAGTCCCTTTAAAAGAGTCCAATTTGTTCCAGAGTTGAAAATAAATTTTGTTAATCTTGAAAAGAATTCTAGAAAAATTCCTAGAGATACATTAAATAAGCAATTAAAATTGCAAAATAGATGTCTTGAAACATAAAGTTTACTTTTAAAAGATGTCCTCTATCTTCTCCATTACCCCTTTTTTGGAGGGGAAAATAACCTATGGAGAAGCACTCTCTTCATCCTAACAATGGTATCATTAACTGTGATTTTAGCTTTTTAAAAATATATATATAATATATAATACACCAATATATGTAAAATGCAGATATATAGAATACATATATGCAGGAAGTGGGTATGTCTGGTCTAGAGAAAAGAAGGAGTAGGGATGACATGATAGTAGCATTCCAATATTTGAGTGGCTGCCACAAAGAAGAGGGGGGTCAACTTATTCTCCAAAGCACCAGAGGGCAGGACAAGAAACAATGGATGGAAACTAATCAAGTAAAGAAGCAATCTGGAATTAAAGAGAAACTTCCTAATAGTGAGAACAATTAACCAGTGGAAACACTTGCCTTCAGAAGTTGTGAAGGCTCCATTACTGCAGGTTTTTAAGAAGACATTGGTCAACCAGGGGGTTAGACTAGAAGATCTCAGAAGTCCCTTCCAACTCTGTTATTCTGTTATATATAATATTTTTTAAAAATTACCAGGCTTGTCTCTCTTGCATGTAATAACTTACTTGTTAGTTTTATTCTTCAGTGCCTGAATAATATGGTTTATTTTCTTATTCTTCAAGTATAATCCTATTAATGTAACAGTTCTGGACTGGACTCAATTGAGCAAAAAAGAATGCCTGAGATATGGAGGAAGTCTGGTGGGGACGTCTTGTAAATTTGTCCCTGATTTGGCCCTCATGTCTTTCATTCTCTTCTTTGGGACATATTCCATGACTCTGACTCTGAAAAAGTTCAAGTTTAGTCGCTATTTTCCAACCAAGGTAAGATTCTCCAAACGATGACTTGGGTGTCAGCTATTCAGAAAAGGTCTTCCTCTCCCAGAAGACATAAAATAATATTCTGTAGTGCCCTATAACTTGTTCTTTTTTTGTTTCCTTTCAACCTTCCACTTTTAGGTCAGGGGCTTAATTGCTGACTTTTCCATTGTCTTCTCCATCTTGTCCTTCTGTGGAATAGATTTCTGTTTTGGACTGGATACTCCCAAGTTGCATGTGCCCAGTATCATTAAGGTTTGGATACCCAACTAGATTTTGACACACCCTTTCCTCTCTCTCTCCGGTGTCCTGTTCCTTGCATTACTTTTTCTAGTCGCTTCAGCTTTCTACAGCCTCAAGGTTCTACTTGAAAGTGAACTGGGGGAGGGAGGGGGATGAATGCACTGGTTTGAGTCTAGGGGATTCAAAGACTGTCAGGTCTGAGCACAATGGGATAAACTGGCCTGTGTTCCTGAAAATTGTGCCAGCAGAGCTGGACCTTTTCTGAGTTGTGGCAGCATTCCTGGGGCCATTTCCAAGGGGGCCCTGTTCCCTTGGCTGTCCCCTCCTTTCTTCCCTCTGAAGGGGAGCAGAAAGAAATTCGCTCTTCTAACTTC
This sequence comes from Laticauda colubrina, assembly GCA_015471245.1. Lineage (NCBI taxonomy): Eukaryota > Metazoa > Chordata > Lepidosauria > Squamata > Elapidae > Laticauda > Laticauda colubrina. Next base: position 126,156 of record BLBF01000065.1, on the reverse strand, counting down.
ACAGCCAAGTTAGAGGAGACTCTGGGAGTGGCAAATACCTACTAGGGCTGGACTGAAAGTAATGTTGGCAAGAGACTGTTCTGTGTTTCTCTCTGACAGCAAAAGGATTGCATAAAGTTCTTTTCTTCTCCAGCTGACATTCTAACATAGCTATTTCTCGTACACGTGTGTTTTCTCTCCTTCTTTCTAGTTCCGTAAACTTATTAGTGACTTCTCTATCTTCATGTCCATACTAATGTTTGTTGGTCTTGATGTTTTGTGTGGGCTGAACACTCCAAAACTGCAAGTGCCTACAGAATTTAAGGTAAATAAATGAACGCTACACCTTGGCTAATAAAGGCTCCCAAACTGCTTCATGGAGGCAAATGACTGGCTGGGCAGCATGATGTATGGATTTCTGAACACCTTGTTGTTTTGGACTGATCCATCTTTCATTGATTGTCTTGGGAAACATTCTCCTTGAGACATTAGGGCTTTTCATGTCAAAAAGTAGGGGAAGAGAACAATGGCTTTGCTGGCTGTGGCAGAGTCCGTGTTCTGAGCCGTGTAGAGGAGTGTTAGGAGCTAGCTGAGGAGAGGATCGAGCACATAAGAGGAAGCATATAAGGAGCACAAAGTAAAGCACAAATAAGCACTTGCTTATTGTGCGAGTCTCTCTGGTGACATGCTCTTTCTGAATTTTACTTCTAGCCCACACGCTTAGATCGAGGGTGGTTTGTGTTTCCCTTTGGAAAAAATCCTTGGTGGGTCTACTTGGCAAGTGCACTTCCAGCTCTTCTAGTCACTATCCTGATCTTCATGGATCAGCAAATTACAGCAGTCATTGTGAACAGAAAGGAGCACAAGCTGAAGGTCTGTGTTTTCTTCTGTCTTCCTGTACACCACTATTGTGAATTGGCAAACAAGAAAGGTGGGGTGCTGTTCAACCCCATTTCCATCATATTGGGCAAGGATTCAGGCCTGAGGCAATAGAGTTGGCACAATGTATTAAACCAAGATCAGCTGAAACAGAGTCTGACTGGGTTAATTTTAACCTTGGTTAGCTTCCTATGGCATGTTGTATTTATCAACATATTGTGCATACCAAGGCAATGTTTTAATTTTGTATGTGTTAATTTGGCAAAGCTAATTAGTGAGTTTTCATCATTCCTTCTGCTTCCCTGCATATTATGTTGGGTTGTGTATTTGAGTCACATTCTTGCATGTCCCAAATGGCCAATAAAAATCAAATTGCAAGTATACTTTTGGTGTTGTGATTTTGGGTTTCTCTTACTTTGGAGAAAGAAAAACTTCAGCACACTTTATAGCTCTTGGTGTTTTTGCCCCCAGTTCCCCCTTTTTTCACACTGTCCTTCCCTCTTCATTTTAGAAAGCTGCAGGCTACCATTTGGACTTGTTCTGGGTTGGAGTCCTCTTGGCAGTGTGTTCATTCATGGGGCTCCCCTGGTATGTGGCAGCCACCGTAATTTCCATAGCACACATTGATAGTTTAAAGATGGAGACAGAGACCAGTGCACCAGGAGAACAACCGGAGTTCCTAGGAGTGAGGTAAGGGTTTCTTGGAAGCGACTGAAAAGGTTTCTCTCACCTGTGTCAAGCATGCAACAATGCTGGGATGATGGGCAAAGAGTTGGGCAGGCTTGTAGAGCTGCAACAATTTGGAGATCAAATGCCATTAAGCAATAATGACTGGGGAAATCTGGGAGCAGATGTTCTCATTGGATTCTCCTTCCTATGCCTTGCCCTGTCAGTGTTGGTAGGGGTGGACTTAGAAGATTTTTGGTTGGGTTGTTTACTGTTGGCTTGATTGGCAGTTCCTTGATGGGGATATTGTTCACTTCTTAACTATTGGTCGGATGTTAATCTTGGTGTTGATCTGTCCTCTTCTGGGTGCTGATAGCTGGTGGAGAGATGCATAGGGCTTTTTGGCTTGTTGATTGTCTCTTTTGCATACTCTATGTTATTTATGTCCATGCATCTATTGATGGGTAATTTGTCAAAGTGCCAGGCTTCTAGAAATTCCCTGGCATTGTTGGAGTTGGCTTTATCAAGGATGGTCATGGTTTCCCAATTGAAACTATGGTTAAGTCTATCCATCTGTTGTGAAATTAAAAGGTTTGCATGATGTCTTCTGAGTGCTAGTTGGTCTTCATGGATTCTGCCAGTCTTCTGCCTGTTTGTCTTACATGGTGGTGGTTGCAGTCATTACAGTGTGTATTTAATGTGTTTTATTTTTTTATTTTTATTTTTTTATTTTTTATTTATTTATTTTGTCAAGCGATTATTAGATAACAAGTATAAGTATAAACATGGTTATGAATACATGAAATGGATACGAATAAGAAAAAAAGAAACAATAGGACAGGGACAGTAGGCATGTTGGTACGTTTATGCCCTCCCCCTACAGAACTTTTAGGAAAGGGGTGAGGTCAATAGTAGACAGTTTAAGGTTAAAGTTTTTGGGGTTTGGGGAAGAAACCATAAAGTCAGGTAGAGTATTCCAGACATTGACCACTCTGTTGCTGAAGTCGTATTTCCTGCAATCAAGTTTGGTGAGGTTTACCTTGAGTTTGTATCTATTGTAAGCTCTTGTATTGTTATGGTTGAAGCTGAAGTATTCATGAACAGGTAGGACATTGCAATTTATAATTTTACATACTATACTTAGATTGGACCAAAGGCAGCATAGTTATAGGTTGTCTAGGTCTAGAATTTCAAGTCTAGTGGCATAAGGTATTCTGCAACGAGTAGAGGAGTGGAGAACTCTTCTTGTGAAATATTTCTGGACTTTCTCAACTGTATTAATATTAGATACGTAATGCAGGTTCCAGACTGATGAGCTATATTCAAGTATTGGTTTAACAAATGTTTTTGTATGCTCCAGTTAGTAGTGTGATATTACCAGAGAAAAAGCTATGCAGGATTAGGTTAACAACTCTTAATGCTTTTTTGGCTATGTAGTTACAGTGGGCTCTAACACTTAGATCATTTGAGACGAGTATTCCAAGATCCTTGACAAAGTTAGTGCATCAACAATAGTCATTCAGCCTGTATTTTATTTTCGGATTTATTTTGCCAATATGTAAGATAGAGCATTTATTTGTTGAAATTTGAAGTTTCCATTTGTTTGACCACTCTGACATATAGTCAAGGTCTTTTTGAAGGGTAGCAATATTGTCGGTGGTGTTGAATAGCTTTACATCATCAGTGAAAAGAACGCAGTTGCTCTTAATATGATCACAGAGGTCATGTATGTAGATTATGAAGAGAGTTGGTCCTAGAGCACTGCCTTGGGGGACACCACTATTGACAGGTACAGAATTTGATAGGACACTCCCAGTTTTGACCATTTGTTGCCTGTTTGATTCATGACAGGAATGCTTCTATCCAGTTATGCATATGTCCAGATATACCATAAGATTTTAGTTTTATGAGTAGTTTGTCATATACCACTGAATCAAAGGATTTACAGAAGTCTATGTGAATTGCATCAATTGCTTTGCCCTTCTACTGGGGTTGCTGGATCTTTTGGTTGACTTAGGATGTTTTGAAGGGCTTTAGTTAGCTAGTGTGCCATGTTGACTCCATGCGGTTGTAGTTTGCTAGTGGTTTCTGAGATATTCTTTATGTATGACAGTGTTATTATTTTTAGGACTTGTGTTGGTTGTGGTACATTGGGTTGAGGGGTCAGGCACCTTTTGATAAAATTGCATGAATATCCATTTTGTTGGAATTAACGTGTATATGCTCTGTTTCTTTCTTTCTGCTGATCAGGGTTGCTACAGAGAGTTTGTGCTCTTCTAAATAAAGTTATTACACCGTTTCTCTTCTGGGAGGTTGGGGTTGTTGCTTTGGTAGTGGAACACTTTGTTGTGTGGATGGTTTTTTTTCTGAACACTTGTGTTTCTAGTTATGTCATTGTGGTCTCTGCTGACCAGCATGTGCAGGAATGATAGGGAATTGTTGTTTTCTTCTTCTCTGGTAAACTGGATTGCTTTGAAAATGTTGTTGAGGTTCTATGGGTGTTTTCTAATTGGTTCTTTTTTAATATGGTGAAGGTGTCATCTATATATCTGTTCCATATTTTGGGTTATATTTGGGGAAATACTATGTCTTCCAGCCATTGCATAAAGACCATTTCTCTGATATTTTCTTGCACCTCTGTGGGAATTCCAGTAGCTTTGAATGCTCTTTCTAGGGCTACAAAAAATTCCAGGTGATTGGCATCACCTGTGTTGCAGTTGAGTCCTTTCTGTAGAATCCTGTTTTGCATCATGGATGGCCAAGATTAATATCAGATCAGCAATCAAGAAGTAAATAATGAAGGAACTGCCAAACAAGCCAAAAGTAAAAATATCAGTGCTGAGAGGGCAAGCCACTAGCACACAAACTTGAGAGGAAATCCCAGTCCTTACTTGCACCAATGATGTTACCTAGGTTGGGCAATGAAACGTTTGCAAGAAAACAAGCGAGCACCAAAGACCCCTCACTTTGGAATAGTGCCCCCATCCCCAACATTAAAAAAGTTGTGAAATTTGGGAACAATTGTTGAAATAGGGAATCTGAACGTTCTGTTGATATATTTTTTTATTTCTAATGGCATTTTTATTTTATGTGTGCATTGGATTTATGATATGAACTACTGGAAACACTAAACGTGGTGGCATAATTTCAGTCATTTTTGTGAAGAAACTAGGAGGCAGAAGTATTAGGTCCATTTGCAGATGCGTTGTTAAAAGTAATAAAAGGTAGAATAACTATTTATTTAAATCAATTTATGTAGCTATTCATCTCACAACAACTTGGAACAGCTAACATAAAATTAAAACTAATCACCAATAAACATAATCACAAATACTGGCAGACACAATAACAGTCATCTCTGTTACCCACCAGGGTAGGAAAACCACCAGACCTGGCAGAGCCCAGCTATGCTTTCGTTCACTGCTCTCTAGGGGACTCCCCCCAGCCCCCCAAAGAAGCATTTATGACAGCCTCCTTGTCTCCAGGCTTCAGTTTAGAGAGATGCTCCAGGCAGAGAAGAGCCTTCTGCTCTGTGTGGCTGAACTCTGCAACTCCTCTGGAACAAACAGCATGTTTGAATATTGGGGCGCCTGGTATTTCAGCATCAGGCATGCAGGAAAGTGTCATTAAACTTGAGAAAATATGTAAGCATTGCATTCAAGGGCAGAATTCCATCTCTTTATTCTGATCTTTAACAGGGAGCAGAGGGTCACTGGGATCATTGTCTTCATTCTGACTGGGATTTCAGTCTTCCTGGCACCTATTCTCAAGGTAAAGCCTCATGATGTGGACTTAGCAAATGGCCCAGAAATTTTAAACCACCATCTGAAATGACAGGCAAGATTAATAGCTATTTATTCAAAATAAAATTTATTCTATGCAGTACAGATAGGATTTATGACCTCACTTCTCCTTTGATTATTAAGCAAACGTGTAACTTCCAACGGTCACTAAATGAGGCAGTCAGTCAGTGAAGACTACCTGTATCAGATTGCACTTTTAAGTAGCTGATTTCTGAAAAGCAGGTTTACCTTTGACAACTCAGCCGTGTGTGTGTGTCTCCTTTACCTGTCTGCTTGCTTCCTCTGCCGCAGTATATCCCCATGCCAGTGCTGTACGGGATCTTCCTCTACATGGGAGTGGCCTCACTCAATGGCATTCAGGTATGCACACAGCGGCTTCTGCTGGAGCTTTGCATTTGTGCCATCGGTCACCACTGTATTTCCAGGAAGGAGCCTCCTTGCCAGGTTGGGCTTCTTCCTGTTTTCTAATGAGGCCTGGTGGAAAAGGGTGAGACAGAATTGGAAAGGACCCCTGGGAGCAAGAATGCCCCTTTCAAGAAACCAACCAATATCTTGAAGAAGTAAAATTCTGCTTATCTAACCACGATGGTAGCAGCCTTTTCTTCTGCGCTTCAAGGACATTGCCTGCGCTCTCTACAAGGAGCAATCAGATTCTCATGATCCAGGAACAGGTGCAACAGGCTCTCCTGGCCTTGGCTGCCACCTATTCTCCAACTGGGAGCCATGAGTCCCCAGGAAGAGCCCCAATTTGTCTACCAGCTCTTTTTGCCAGAGCAGTGTTGCCCAGTCCATAGTTAAGGATGGGAGGTCTCCAGAATTGGAAGACCCTCCAACCCATACCCACTCAGCTTTGTCAGAGTTGAGCTGAAACTTGCACTGCTCCATCTGTGTCTGAACAGCTTCCAACACAGGAGGGGTGGGGGGTGGGGAGGATTTGACAGCCTGACTTGGACAGCCAGGGATAAAGGTGTACAACTAAAAGTCCAGGTGATCTGTTTCCTCTAGAGCCCTTTTTAACTGGACCTGGAAATAACAAGGGCACAATACAGGTTGAACCCAGGCACCAGTCATCATTTTTGAACCTAGTTTCTGAATAATGAGGGTCCAGATAAGCTACAAAGAGGGTTTTGCACTTCTGCAGTCATAGTTAACTGAAACACATAATCAGTACAACAATATCTGTCTACCTGAGAAAAAGTCATCCAGTAGACCATTCGTGTAAGACACAATTTACTTTTTCAAGAAAAAAATTATGCCATCTAAGAGCCGCATAAAAAAGTGGCTAGATTCATACTTTCCACAAAACTGGAGATTTTAAAACCATAGTTCACTGAATAAGAAATAGTTTTCTTATTAATAGTTAATTAGTTAATGTTAAGCTCACAAATAACTAAAATGGCTTGATTTCACATATTGCAATATACCCAAAACAAAACACATGGTTTTGTGGAATTTGTGAACCTTACCAGTGTTTATAAATGTTCCAGAAGATACAATTTTTAACCACACTGGAATCTGAAAAGAGATCCAAGAGAAGGGAAGTATGGCAGGCAGCAGATTAAACAAAGTTCTATCTATCCCAAAACTGGATATAAATTCAACCTGAAAAGATTTAAATAATACATATGAGCCTTGAAAAAACTGGATTATTTTCCCAGTATTTTTTGGAGCATAGACATCAGATGTACCTCTGAGACTTTTTCTCATTTGAAGTCACTGCTGGTTTCAAGTCCTACAGTCAGAGTGACTAGAGAAGGGAGCTTTGTCAGCCATTCAGATGAGATGTGGGCAGGATGCAGAGTCAGGATGCCAGGATTTTGACCTTATGCATTGTGTATGCATGAGAGGGCTCCTCCCCTAATCTCACAGCTAATAAACCCCACCTCTCTCATAGTCCAGAAGGATGTTATGGTATACACTCCACACAACATACTAAGAAAGTAGAGAGTGCTAAGTAAATGGCTTATAAAAGTTGATGCTCTGGCATCATCTGCTTAAGGGAAATCATGATAGCCATCAGCAGGATTTCAGCAGGATATGAGCAAAAGATCAAGTTGGCAACACAATGGAGAGCACAATCAAAGTTCTGCCTGTGTTTTTTAATATGTGTTGTGTGGGTAGACACCTCAGTTGCATTGATATAGCTACCATCTTGACTTTTTAAGCCTTGGGATATTTATGGTAAAAATCCTGTTTTAATACACATTCTTAAAGGCAGTTGGCAACAGCATCTGCTTCTACCTCTTTTCAGTGCCTTTTCCCAGCAACCAGTATTAATATTTCATTGTTTTTTAATAGTTTTGGGAGCGCTGCAAACTCTTCTTGATGCCAGCCAAGCACCAACCAGATTATGCCTATCTGCGTCATGTACCCCTTCGAAAAATCCATTTGTTCACTACCACTCAGATTATCTGCTTGGCCATTCTCTGGATCCTGAAATCCACAGTGGCAGCCATTATCTTCCCTGTGATGGTAGGCACCTCCATATCATATCAAAACTTGCTCTGGGGCCACTTACAAGTCTTGGTCCAAACAATGTGTTCTTTGGCGGTGATCCACTCTTCAATCGGTCAGCAGCAGCCTGACACAGGATTGGAGGTTGTGGATGCCAGCTAACCCAAGGCAGGTTGGTACTACTTCCTGGCCTAGGGTTGAGAAAGAGGAAGCCAGGTTCAGGAAGGCAGCATCTGTAGTTGAGTCCGCTCAGAGCCCACCATTTTCAGCATGACTCCGCTTGGTCTCTAAGGCACCTTCATCTCCAGCCCTGGGGTTGAGGAGGGGGGATTGGCCCAGCGTCACCCGGTGGACCTAAAGGAGGACCAGAACTTGCTTCTATCCACTCCTGGTCCAGGACCTGTTATGATTCTGAAGTGATTAAAGGCCTCCCACTCTCAATTAAACACAGTAAAGCAAAACAAAACAAGAGCTCTTTTGCAGACAGAAGGACTGCCCTTAGGGCTGACGAACAGTGGGCTGCGTGGACCCTAAAGCCTGCTCACATTAGGAAACTCCTGACACATTAAGGATCCATCTGTAAAAATCGTTAGGCTTACAAAATATGGGTTATAAACATCCAGTACAGGTGACCCTAAACTTAAGACTGGTTGCTTAGTGACTGAAATTTCAACAGATCCTCCAAAAGGTACTTGCCACCCACTTTCTAAGTTACAGCTGCTGAAATGGCCCTGCCCTTCTTCAACTTCCTGGCCAACTGCAGGGAGACTGCAGCGTCTCCTCCCGCAATCCTACCAGGTTCTCCAGGCCTTGGCCTGCTCCAAATCTGGCCAGCAGAAGTTAGCAGCACATGGAGGGCAGTTACAGCCTGCAAGCCAAGGCCCACTTCCCATCCAGCAACCCCAAGGGACTTCACCCAATTCCAGGCCCAGCAGCATCCAACTTTCCTGCCTGTTTTTTGCAGAGGAGCCTGGCTGAGGTGATGCAATGGGATGCAATGTAAAGCTCAGCTTTCTTGCAGAGCAGGGGTCCCAAGCCCTAGACTGTAGCCGGATAATGGTCCACAGCTCGTTCCCAGTCAATTGGTGGCGCAAGTGGCAGGCGAGGGCACACCCATTGCTTGCACAAGTGGACTTGCACTGCTTCATGCATACATGTGAATGCCTGCTGCTTGCACAAGTGGAGGTGTGGCTGTGAGCATACACTCCTGCTGCTCACACAAAATCATTTCCTCCATTTGTTAGATATCATTAGCTGCAGCTCATGAAAAGTCTGTGCGTTTTCATAGAACCTCTTAGCTAGAAAAGGTGCGTCAAGCTCCTTTTGAGCTGCCTACCAGAGGTGAACGTCTTCTGAAACCTGTTAAGAGTGAAAGACTAAAGCACCTATATCGTTTCCTCGGCAAGCAATCCTTTGAACTGGATATGGGGATGTAACCATAACCAAGGGTGGTGGCCACAGGAGAGTCCAATCTCTTCCGGGCCAACTTAAGTCTTATTTTGAATAGAGTGTAATAAATCTGGCCCTTTCTCCTGTGCATCACACAATCCCTTCCTTTCTAGCACTCAATGACTGCAGCCTAGCCAAGGGACTTGCCGAAATGATTCACTCTTGTGACCTTAGATACTTATTTTTATGTTGTTTCCAGATTTTAGCCTTAATTTTAGTCCGGAAGATGTTGGACTTTGTCTTTTCCCAGCACGATCTGGCTTGGATTGATAACATTATTCCTGAAAAAGAGAAGGTGGATGACAAGAAGAAAGAAAAGAAAAAGAAAGGCCAAAGAACTAAGGAGGAGGAGGAGCACCCGGATGAGGTGTGTTAGAAACCCTGGGGAGGGAGGAGGTGACTCTAGGCAACAGTGTACAATCTACAGGTAATAGAAAGACTGCCAACCTGCCCAGCAAGCGAAGTGTGTCGGAGGGGCAGAACATTTGTGCCATTTTGAGTCCCAGAGCAGGGGTCCCCATCCCTTGGGCCGTGACCTGGTACTGTGGCATGCAAACAGCTGCCAAGTGCTCAGGCGCAGCTCTATGTGCACGAGTGGCGGGCACTCACAGGTGTGTGTGACGTTCTGTTTGTGCTCAAGTGGGGTTCCATGCACATGCACAAGTGCCTGTCACTCGTGCAAAAGGAGCTGTGGGCTCACACACCGGCCTCCCACAGAACCATTTCCTCTCCACCCCCGCCGGGGCTGGAGACGAGTGTCCTAAAGGAAGGGCGGAGTGTGCCTCACAGTATTCCAAAAGGGTGAGCAGGCTGGTGTCTTGGCAAAAGGAATTGAAACTCCACTTCTTGCTTCTCTCCTGTGAAGATTATATGTTCTGGTTTGCATTTTAAATGTTTTGGAGAATGCATTTGTTTCAAAGAAACTGCCACCAGTATTTGTTTCTGCAATTACCCTGCACTTTGACTTGCCAGAGCAAGACAGTGGCATTCAACCCCCTTCAGCTAATCTTGAAAATGCTAAGGAAGGACAATCCTGGTTAGCATTTGGAAAAGAGACCACAAGAAAATCGGGGAGGGGGGAGTCCTGGAAGAAAGCCATAACAAAATTCTTAGCAGAAAACATGGACCCACCCATTCTGACTCAAAGGAGACATTACCTTTCACTTTATTTAGCAATTACTGTATCATTTTCATGTATTCATAATATTTTTATTAGGTGTGTGGTACTCACGTACCGGATAAAATAGCTTAAATTATACAATCCTTGAATTCATTCCAGAAAGTATTTGGACTAGGCAAGTGCATAGTCATCCTCCACTTGGCCTACCAATCTTTGCCTCTGCTTCTGAAGCCAAGGATCTGGCCCAATGTGAATCTGCCCATCCACGGAGTTGATCATTGTCTTTTCCCCTTTCTTTTTCCCCAGCCCAAGTTTCCCTCTACTATAGCAATCCCACGGGAACCTGCCTTGCCTCAACCCCCAAACAGTATCCATTGTATTTCCAGTAAGTAAGACACTCAAATTTTACCAAGATGCTAAATTAACTGCTAACGCAACCATTAACAAATTCAGGAAATTTGTTCTCCACACAAGAATCATGGAACCAGAGTCAAACTGTGCTGGCTTGGAGACTCTCCTGCAGATATATTCACTGATGCATTTGGCCCCCAAAGGCTGCATTCTTTATTATTAACTCAGCTAGTTGGTAGTTGATGCTTATTCAACCCTAACTTGCTTCTATATGACATATGATTTAGAGCAATACTAGAACTAATCTATTCCAATTTGTTTTCTAATGGGTTGGCAGCATGCAGGTCGGGGTGGGATTCAAAAATTTTAACATGTGGTTCTGTGGGCATGGCTTAAGTGATGGGTGTGGCTTGGTCATGTAGTCACATGACTGGGTAGACATGGCTTGGTAGACACTGGGTAGACATGGCTTGGTGGTCATGTTATTGGCTGGGTGTGGCCAACTCAATATCACATCAAGACACGCATTTCCTCACCTGGCCTCTCATGACTGTGGGGATGCTGCAACAGTCGTAAGTGTGAAAAATGGTCATAAGTCACTTTTTTCAGTGCCATTGTAACTTTAAATGGTCACTCCACACAAGCAAAGTACCAGCATGCGTGGGGGAAAAAAACTCCAGAGACGTTCCTAAGACAGGAAGTCTCGTCCTGCCAAGAATGTAATCAGGGTTAACAGAGAGGCAGTCTCTGTAAGCAACACCAGAATGTTTCCTTCCTGCCTTCCTTACAGGATTAGGCCAGTAATTTCTTCTAACAACCGGTTCTCCGAATTGCTTAGAATGTTAACAAACAGTTCTAGTGAATAGGTGCTAAGTGGTAGAATCCCACCCCTGATGCAGGTTCCTGTAAATCCCTTGTGTGATACACCTTCCAATCAGGTTCAAATATTGAAAACTTCTACCCAATGATGAGTCACACAAATCTTCGAGAAAACCATGGAATAGTTGAAAACCAAAGACCCTCTGGTCAAAGGCATTCAAATTTATGTGTTTGCACCAGGTGTTTGTTTCATTGCATGTTGTCATTTTGGCAGCATTGCAGTTTGATGCAGATGCTGCTGGTTCCAGCTGTTCCAGTACGGCTCCTAATGAGAACATTCAAGTGGATGTGCCCTAGGCCAGTTAATGAAAGGAAGAAAGCTTCAAAGATTGGACTGAGCCTGAGAGTTATGCAGCTGTTCCCGTTTCAATCCTTGCTGTCTTTCCTCTTTCAAGACATCATCACCTCCTGAGAGTCTCGGGCTGCTGATTTTCCAGGCTTTGGGCATGGCCTTGGTTGATGTAAGCTTTTGTGCAGCCACGGATTAATTTCCTTTCCCTTCAAATCTTGAGTGACAGGATCCAGGAAAAAGAAGTTTGTGGCAAAGTGGTTTTGCCTTTTTCAGCATTCTCTTTTCTCATCTCTTCCCTGACCGTTTTGTTCTTCCTTGCCTTGGAACAGCTTCACGTGCATCTTATGTTTCTCTCCAGGAGAAGAATCTTCCAGTTGGAGTTTTGCATTCTGAGTCCTCCCCTAACAATTCTGATCCAGATCACAGGTAATAAATGGATTTCACTGAGTTTGCATTGGTTTTAATTTTACAACTCTCAAATTTACCAAGAGGTTTGTAGGTATTAAAAAATTTACAGTAAAAGCAATCAGTTATGTCATTTGTCAACTATGTTTAGCTTAAAATGGGGGTTCTTAAATTACTAACCTAGAGGGATTTTTTGAAGTTTTGACTCAGCAATGATTGTCAAACTGAGACTTTGAATCTTACATTTATGAATCTTGCTTCCTTTTCTTAGCAGAAGCAGGATGCTAAAAACTATCAACAGTATTGTCTTTAGTTATTACTTAAGTTATAGAAATTTGTTTTGCAATAACATTGTTTATATCGACAATCTTTATTTAGTTTTATTATTTTTGTGTCTTCAAGTCAGTGCTGATTGTGCTTTTCACAATCTGATTCTCTTGGATGAAAACTTGCAGTTTCCCAGTTTCTAGCTTAATGTTTACTGCACCAAACTAGTTCTCCAATTTGTTTTTCAAAATATTTATATATGTGTGTTAAAATTTACTTTTATGCCCAAAGTATAAAGTTTTGTGATTTGCTTTGAGTACCAGTCTGGGGTAGCAAGTAAGGCATCAAGCTAGAAACTGGCAAGTTGTGAGTTCTAGTCTCACGTTAGGCACAAAGCCATCTGGGGGATCTTGGGCCAGCCCTTCTCTCTCAGCAAGGAGGAAGAAGGAAGCAAACCATTTCTGAAAATCTTCAGGTGGTCAAATGACTTCTAATAACAAAAAGGTTGTAATTAGAGTACTAAAGTATTTAATGATACATTTGGTGCATCTGCCAATAGGCAAAACATGTGGACACTGGCTATCTATGTACTAATAGTTGGGTTTGGCTTCTCTCAGAATGAATTGTATGTCTTCAGCTGATAAATCTTCCAGTGTGGCATATAAATTTTGTGTACATTAGTTCGCTATTTAGTAAAAGGATATCTGTCAGTGAAGACCTATGTGTGCTCACTTTAAAGCAATCATTTCACCTAGCCCCCTTCTGTTCTTCTCTTTTCCTTCTTTATCCATTGCCCCAATCCTAGCAATTGGGTATTGTATAATTCTCCTCTTTCAGGACTCAACTCCAGCCTTCTATTAAAGCAGACAACCATGCACTAAAGCATAATTTTAAAAAAGTTAGTTTTGAGATGTTGTAAAACAGCTATTTTTAGAAATTAATGCTTTAAAAGTAAGTTTTCCTGGTCACAATTAGAAAGTGGTTTTTCCTTGCTTCCCCCCCCCCCCATGTTGTTAGAGTAACTGGTTCAAAGCAAGACTAGGATTCACAGGCTCCTGGTTTCCACCCTGGTACCTTTAATTACTACACCACACTGTTTTTCTTAAGGAGAGATTGAGAACATTAGGAAAAGTGGAAACATGATAGTATAATATAAATAGCAAGAAAGTGATGAGAAATGTCTTACTACACTGTCCCAGAGTAAAGTGGAATTTAAAATTAATTTGGAAAGTTCTGGACCCGACTGGGAAAATTGCTTACTCTATTCAGGCACTGAAGAGAAAATGCTTTAATTCCTATGCTGTGGCACCATCTTTGCTTGGCAGGTTAGAGAGAAATAAAGGGCAAAGAAATAGTATTGATCTTAATTGCTTGACTGCAGCTTCTTGACTAAGGTAGATTCCTAATTCCAATTTATTTGTCTTTCTTGTAGTATTACACTTCATTTGAAGATTTCCTGCCCATCTTCTCCTGCCTTTAGCTATTCTCGAAGCCCTGTCTGTACCGTACCCCAAGTGAAGATAGAAATGGGATCCAATTATGAAGACACTGACACCGAGAGACATCACCCACAGGACATGGGCAGTGAAACTACCCTCTAGTCTCCACATGCCTTCCTCCTCCTCCCCCCCCACGCCCCATTATAGATCCAGAAGTCACTGGGCCTTATCCATCACTTAAGAATTGGACACAAACATTATTAGATGAGTTGTGCAGCTTAAACAAGTGAGGAACCCAGAGACTTTTCCTCAGAGGAATTCCTTAGACTGAAAACAATTTTAGTTTATGAGATTGCATACTTGTTGAACATTGTGATGAGATGTTTCCGGCATTTGTTAGCAAGTTTAACTTTGTGTTGCAGTAGCCTGGAATTCAGTTGAGCAAGTAGCTGAGCATTTAATCCAAGGAGCCATAAAAATCTCCCCTCTGATTTCTCACTTCTTTTGCAGACACTCTTTGACTAAACCTAAATTTGTAAGTAACCAAGCAGGTGTCCATCCCAAGCTCCAATTTGAGAAAATGGGTGGAACACTCCCATTCCATTCATCCACTCCCACCAAATGGATGGAAGAATTGATCTGTGCTTTTCTGAAACAAAAACCAAAAAACCAAAAACACCCCAGCTGAGTTGAAAACATTGGGCTGGTTTTCCATCCCGCACTCTCTGAATGCCTCAGTGGGGCAGTTACCTATGGGGCAAAATCTAAACAAGAAAATGTAAGTTTACTGTTGCTGTCCTCTTTAACCAAAACCCTATTTCACTCCTTTTCAAAATGAGCCTGATGACAAGCCGTCTATCACCCAGCAGAAACTTGTTGCATTGACACTATGGTGACCATCCTTGCCACCATAATGGCAACACAGCATTAGTGGCAAAACAGCTGGCACCATAATCTTATAAGGAAAGTGAATGAACCCCAATTACAGCTTTTAATAAATGTGAAGATACATATTTTTCTTATGACATAGCATGAAAGCAAATGTTGGACTTTGAAGAAGTGGGATAGATAAAAACATTGATAATTTTGGATGATGTTAAGACTCTTGAGAATACTATGAGAGCAAGGAAAACAAACAGCTTGAACAAATCATTCAGTTCTCACTGAGGCACAAATGACCAGCTCAAATTACCAAATGTGAACCCTTGAATCCTAAAGCTTTTGTAGAGAGGACAAGCAGCAAGTGAATGGATTCAATTGCAACAGCAATGAATGTACCACTAAGATTTCTAGATTAAATAAGATAATACTAGAGAAAGACTAGAACATACTATGTAATTACTAAGAATCAATATCAATTTCATTATATTTAATCAAACTTATTTTCCTTTGGAGGTTGGTCTTCCATGCACATAAGTGTTCTCAACACAGGGATCTGCTGGAGCAAGGATCAGCGAAACAAGTGTACTAAACAGAGAAAAACAATGAACTGCCCACAGTACCAGCCTTCCAGATCTTGCCACCAATGCCTACTTTGGGTTGAGCTGCTGAGGGGCTACACAAACCAGTCATCTCAACATAACATTCGGTGGGACGCCTGAGGGAGGACAAAACTGCATGTACCATCTCTGCGCCAATTGACAGCCCAGGTTTCCATTAAAAAAAATCAAGCCAGACAAAAGAAAATTTCGTTTCTGCAGCCAGTGAAGCCAAAGGGTGCAGGACAAAAGGAACCCTGGAGTCACTTGTTCAAAGGAGAACACTGAAAAGAATCCAGCAGTTTCTATTAAAACGCACAGCTGGTTCTGCAGCTCCTGGATAGATAGATACATGTTCCTTATTCCTAGTTACCAGAGCAGCAGTCGGCGTGGCTTGTGACAGGGCGTCTTATTCACTGCTGGCAGCCTTCTTCAGCCCAGATGCTGCCCAGATGCATGGACTGGAATATCCCTAGACTGGGTTGGGCAGCTGCATAAAATCAAAGTGTATCTTTAATCCATCCAGGGGAGGATTACCCTTGCGGCAGAGGGAACCTGCACTGTCGGACAGAAGAAGATGACACTTCCTCCCAGACTGCCAGCCATACCACAGCTAAATTCAGTCTGACAAAATATATGATGGAACTCAAGACTTTACAAGTAAGTAACAATTATTTTTATTCAGATACATCCTGCAATATTACTACTTGCTCAGATAAACACAAAGCAAGTTGGAATAAGCATGGAGAGCTCATCTTATTTGGTTTAAGCATTATCTAGCTTTCAAGCCAATTCTTCCTTTAAAACAGGAAAAAATAGAGTATTGAACAGGCTATCAACTGCTTTGCTAGGCATTATTAAATATAAATATGGCTTTGTAGAAAATAGTAACTTTTGACTCCAGATTAGCTGCATTATAATCCTAACAAATAACTTATATCCTGGGTTCAACCAAGCTTAGTCAGTTCAAGCATATGCTAAAACATTAGCATACTATAAAACACATTTTTGGCCCTTTGTTATTCTTTCAGGCTGCCTGAAGAGTGAAGATTCAACTTTCTTTCAAGTTGTGTTCTCATTTTCTGCATTCCAGAATAGCAGTTTAAAAGTAGGAATCATGTATATGACTGGCAGGAGCTACTCTGCCTTGGAGGAAAATTGCTTTATATAAATATTGCAGAGCAGCTGGCCAAAATATTTCATCAAATAAATAAATACTGCATTGCTTCTAGGGAGGCAATCTGGAATGTCATTTTTGGCCACAAGAAGTCCATCATCAAGCACTGAAAGTTTCAAGATGCTGGGCTCTGAGCATTTTCTTGGCAGCAATAATGGTGTTTTTCATGAGCATGGCCACCGTCATGGGACCGACCCCACCAGGAACTGGCGTGATGTAACTGGCTTTCTGCTTGACTCCTGAAAAGGGGGAAAGAAAGAAGAAATGCAGCATTTAGATGACAGATCTAAGAGTAACAGTTGAAAGAGACCTTGAAAGGCTTCTAGTCTAACCTCTCCCTCAAGCCAGCAGCCAGACAAATATCCAATTTCTTCTTAAAACCTCTGTGATGGAACACCCACGTCTGGAGGGTAGCTGTTTCACTGGTTAATTGTTCTCATTGTCAATTTATCCTTAGATTATTAAAGAGCGATCCAGCCTAGAACAATTACTAGTTGCCCTGCCTTCAAATGCTTTGGAGAATAAATTGATCCCTCCTTGTGATAGCCTATCAAATATTGGAAGACTACTATCATGAGTCCTTCTCTTCGTTAGACCAGACGCACCCAGGTCTTACATTGTTTCAGCATAGAATACCTTTATTGTCATTGCATTCCACAAGTACAATGAATTCTGAAAGCTACTCCAGCAGTGCCCCAAACACCACATCACAATCACACTGCACAGTTTTAAAATAATAAAAATAACAACAATAATAAATAATAATAATGACTAAATCACAAATGCACTGTTTGATTCAAGACAATTACTGCCTTGGAAAAGAAACTGTTTCTCAGTCTATTAGTCCTCATTTTAAGACACCTATAACGCCTCCCTGATGGTAACAGTTCGAAATATGAATGTCCAGGATGAGAACAGCCTGTGGAGATGTTTAGTGTTCTCGAGAGGAGTCTGTTCTTCGCTTTAGTCTCCAGTCCCTGATCATCTTTGTTGTTCTTCTTTGCACTCTTCCTAGAGTTTCAACATCTTTCTCATGTCATGGTGACCAAAAGGGGATGCAGTATTCCAAGTATGTCCTTATCACTGCAGCATAAAGCTGTACTTCATATGGCTGTGACATTATCCCTCCAACAGTGCAGCCCAGGATTACACTGGGGTTTTTGGTAACTGCAGCACACCGCTGGCTTATACTGAAGTGGTTGTCCACTAGGATTCCTAGAACCTCTCACAGAAGTTCTCACTGCTATTGTGCCAAATACCTCATATTCTTTATAACTGCATTTAGTTTTTCTTGCCTCTGTAAAATCTTACTTTTCTCACCACTGAATTGCATTGCATTGCATTGAATTTCTTAACTGCAAGAAACTCCCTTGTCTCGTAACTAGTTCCCCCTTCATAGAACATCCTCCTGCGACTGCCCACCTTCTTTTCACGATGGCCTCCAGCTCTTGTTAACTGTACAGAGACTCAAGATCAGGCTCCAGATATACTCCCATTTTCTGAACACTTGGCTTTGAATTACCGAAATAAGATCACAGAAAGCCACAACTTTCCAAATCCCATAACCTACCAAAAGTTTTTCCCAGAGAGAGATGCAGCATAAAGTTACAGGGAAGAACTACAAGCTCTGGGGACGAAGTATTTACTAGTTAGCTACATTGCCACCAACTTCATTTCCTGCCATTTGGAAAAGATTAACTTCCTAACTTGTTCAAAACAAAAAAACTACCTTCTGCATTAGAGTGGGCACGTAGAAGCAAGTTATGTTATTGCTCCGGTAGCTGAAATTGGCTCCCTAGTCAGAATGCAGCTACAAATCCTACCAAGAAGGGATTTAGATCTTACCTATCAATGGCCTACCTTCAAAATCCACATCTCCAACAAGTTTTGGCTTGGCAGTGACAGGATCCTGGATTCTATTTATGCCAACATCAATTACAGCAGCTCCTTCTTTGATCATATCAGCTGTAATCAGATTGGGAATGCCTGAAAAACAGCGGTTAATTATTAAAAAAAAAAACTACTATGGTTTGCTTAGTTCACCCTACCTGACAGGAAGGTGGAAAACAGAGATCCATGGCCAGGTCTTTGGTTTGGGAACCCCCCCCCCCCTTCCAGAATGCAGAAGGGCCCCTGCAGAGGGTTTCCTAACACTGTCCCTTGGTTGGGGGTCAACATCTTGTCCTCAGGAGGTTCTTTTTTCAACTTTCTTTTCCAAACAACTCGCTCAAGATCTTACCTGCGGCTGCAACCACAATGTCAGCAAGGATTGTGTGCTGTTTGAGCTGCTCTTTTGGAGTGTAGCGATGAGAAATTGTTACGGTTGCATCTCCTAAAAATAATAAAATATAATAAAAATATGATAAACAACAATAGTAACATTGGAACAATTTACTCTGGACCCATTACATAGCCATACAAAGCAGAAATGAATGAAGCTCATGTTCACCAGACAGCCTGAAAGTTTTGCAAACAACTTGCTAAATTCCTGCATCCCAAGTGAATAGCAGTGGCACTAGAATAGATGCTAGGATCAAGATCTGGGATGGTTTGGGATGAAAGAACCATCAATTCTGTTCTGCTGAAAACAACTCTGGACTAAGCAATCTAGCTTTTAACAGAAAGTCCCTCAGACCAGGCTACAGTTGAGGGACTTTGTGAGTTTTACTGAAGGAAACAAGGTTTGTACAGTTCTGCGAAGACAACTGACCCTAAGGTATGAAAAGTGGCTGGGCTGCAGCCTGGGGGAAGCATCTCCCACAGAGATGGCAGTGTGCTTCCCCTACTGGCCATTCACATCGACCGTCCAGGTTCAGAAGACTCTGGATTCCAAGAACCCAGCATCTTGGACAACCCAAACACAGCTCACTGCTGCAGTCTGCCTGCCTGCTTTGACTTTAAGGCTGCAAGCTGGCTCGTTGGCCATCTCACCCCCTCCTGAAAAGTGCCTCCATGTGCCACAATGAGGACACACAAATCTCAACATTTCCTCCAAAGCTATATTACAGTATTAACTCACTGTGACCCTCACCTCCTGGGCGTTCATGCCGCCCGTCCGTATGGAGAAGCATTGCGATGGGCATGCCAACGTTCTTGGATCGCCCAGCCACCACCACGTTCTTGCCCAGGGTCGGGATCCCTGCAACAAAGTACACAAAAGCCCCTTAGGGAACATCACCATCAACAGGACAGCAAAAGCAGGAGCATTTAGACTCATGTGCTGAAGGTCCTCAGCTTAAATCACAATTGAGCTGAGAATTTATGTGGCTAAGTGGGAATTTTGTTAAGTTAGTTTTGCCCCATTTTAAATCTTTTCTTGCCACATTTGAATCACTGCAGTTGTTAAATTAGTAACATAGTTGTTTAGCGAATCTGGCTTTGCCATCGACTTTGCTTGTTGAAAAAGGAGTCCAGGATTCTGCGGGCCTCCTAAGTATGAGTCAGTGGTCAAGCGTCCAAATGCAAACATGTGGGGATGCTGCAACAGTCAGAGGTGCGAACAATGGTCAGAAGTCACTTTTTTCAGTGCCACTGCAACTTTCAACTGTCACTAAGCAAACTGCTGTTAAGTCAAGGACTGCTCTCCATAGTACTTGACAGAAGTCTCTGAGCAGTCTGTAGGGTCAGCAAGTTACCCCCAATCATCTGGGTCTTCATTTTACCAACCTCAGAAGCACGTAGGGCTGAATCCATCTTGAGCTGGTGAGGGTGGAGCTCCTGACTCTGGGCAGCCAGTCCCTGCAGAAGTGTACACCCTAACCCCTGTGCCACAGGACAGATGCCCTGTTCCTACCTGTCCTCTTGATGATTTCCCACACACCCCAAGGTGTGGCAGGCAACATGGAATACTGGTCCAGGCACATGCGGCCTACGTTCACCACATGGAACCCATCCACGTCCTTTTCAGGGTTTACCGCATTACAGATCTTTCGCTCATCAATATGCTCTGCAAGAAAGGGGAGACTCTCTGTGTGACGGATTTCACATGCCTTATCACAAAACGGGGCAAAGAGCAAGGGGCAAGATTGCAAAGTGTTGCCGGATGATAGGAATTCATCTGAAAGAAGGTTACTGCAGAGCGTGACTGACTGGCCTTGCAAAACTCAAAAGTGACGGGTTGCTTCAACGCATTACAGTTCCACTTGGTGCATTCCAAAGATCAGGAATGGCTGATGCAAATCTCTCCCCAAAAGCCCAGGACTTGCTCACCTGGCAAAGGAAGCTGCACAAGCAAGCCATCGACATTGGCATCGTGATTTAATTTGACAATCAAATCAAGCAGTTCCTCTTCTGTGACAGAGGCCGGTTTCAGGATTGTCTCACTACTAATTCCTGCAAGGAACCAATGCAATATAAGGAGATGGAAGTTACTCGAAACGGCCTCTCTACATGCCAGTTGATATGGCAGCCCAGAATAGAAGAGGCTGATAACACGCAGTTCAGGGACACCTCTCAGCAGCTGCTCCAGGCCCTGCTTTGGGACTGCCGTCCTGGCTGCTGCGACCACATTTACCAGTTGCAGGAGCAACCCACAAAGCAGCTGGGAATGACAAACCCTCCTGCAAGATCCCATCCTCATCCACCATGAAACATTCGAGGGCCTGGGATTTCCTTCCCAATGGCTAAATTTGGTGTCCCCGTCCTGGGTCTTTGGTATGGCTTTGGTCTTTGGCTTGCCAGTGCCAAAGCTGGCGATTTTCAGTTGAGATTCATGCTGCATTTGGTTTTTTTATGATCTGGGCTTGCACTGTCTGGACATTACCCTGGCTGGCTCGGACAGGAGGCTGCAGCAACCGGCCATCTCCAAGAGGAGGGAGGGGACAGACGAACCTTCAAAAGGCAACCCCACCCTTCCTTGCTCTGATGGACAGGCCCACAGCACTGCCTGGCAGGAGGCCAGAGAGGAGGCAGATTTAGCCTGCCCCGCTCCCGACAGCCAGCTGGGAACATCGGCTCAGGCAAACTCACCCACATCAGCGGCTGCCCGGGTCTTGTTCAGCACATAGGAGTGGCTGGCAGGATTTTCTCCCACCAGAACCACGCTGAGATGGGGCCTCTTGTGGCCAGCGGCAACCCACTGTTCCACTTCGTGGCAGGCTTCTCGCCTAATCTGCCGGGCCAGCTTCTGTCCAGAAATGACTACGGCTTCATTCCTGCAAAGGAGGAGCTCCTCAGCCTTCCCAGAATTGAGCCTGGCTCTCCCTAAGCAACCCAGACCATTTGTGCACACCCACCCACCCACCCCCCCACCCACCCTCCGTCCGTCCCAGCTGGCAAACACGGAGCAGGTGGCAGCAGCAGCAGCAGCAGCAGCAGAGGGAGCCCTCCCTGCCCCAGTGCCAGGTGCCCCCTTCCCCAGCCTGTGGAGTGCGGGTGGCCCGGGGAGGGTTGGCCTCCGGGGGGGGGAGGGCGGGGGGGGCGGGGCGGCGGCTGCAGTGCTTGGCCTCTCCTGCCCTTCCTCTTTGCTGTCTCTCCTCCTCCTCCTCCTCCTCCTCCTCCTCCTCCTCCTCCTCCTCCTTCCTAGCCTGGGCCGGTTCTCTCGACAGACGCCGCCCGGGAGCTCTGCTCTCCTCCTGAGGTTCCCAAAAGCGATCCGGCTTCCGCCCCCCCGATGACTGCCCTGTGAGGCCGAGCCGCTCGCGGCTGGGCAAGGCAGGCACTTCTGAGGGCCGGGGCAGTCCCTTCCTGGGGGGCCCGTGACTCGGGAGGGCGGACTCCTTTCTCGCACACCCGAGCCAGGCGGCTCCCCGGGCTGCGCGCCTCCTCCTCCTCCGGGGGCCTTTCAGGATAAGGGCTCCAAACTGGCAACCCGGTTCTCAATGCGGCCTCCTACGAGCCATTTCCCGCGGGCGGGGGATCCGAGGCGAGGCGCGCAGCCCCGGCAGCGAACGCGGTGCCCTGCAGCGCCCATCGGCCCGAGCCAGCCGTGGGCAGGAGGCCTCCGCGCGGCAGGGGATCCGCCAAGCGCTCCCGGGGCGGCCGACGCAAGCGGCCCGCAAGATTTCATCAGCCTGCAATGCGGCGAGTGGCCACCGGGGGGCCTCGTCCTCCGCCAGCCCAGTCCGGCTCGGCCTTCCCCGAAAGGCAGCCGCTGAGGGAGCGGGAGCGGCCGGCTTCGGAGGCTCCCGCAGCGGAGCCCCCATCCCGTCCCCTCGCTTACCTGGGGGCCGTCAGGTGCAACCGACGCGCAGCCCGCGGCAGGTGTCGGCAGCCGCAGCCCCTGCCTCCCCAAGCAGCGCGGGCCGAAGCTCGGAGGAGCAAGTGCGGGTAACCCAGAGGCGCCATAGCCGCACAATCCTTGCGGAGAGCTGGAGACCGAAGGCGGGCGGCGCCCTCGAAGCGCGCCTTATAAAACCTCTGGCCCCGCCCACGCGGTGCCATTGGCTGAGATGGAGGCGGCTCTTGCGCAGGCGATGACCGCAGCGAGGCACTCGGCGATTGGCGGAGGGAAAAACTGACGCAACCGACGGGCCGAGGCGGCTGCCGTGAATTCCGATTTGCGAAGCAGGGCGAGCGCTGCGTTCATTGGCCCGCGTGGCCTGCGCCTCAGCCTGAAGCGGAGACTGCCCTGACTCGCGTGGCGATCGGGAACGGCCGCGCGGGCATCCGCCGCCTGCTCGGTCGACAATTTTACAAAGGAAATTCCACACACGCTCCATATTTTCGAAGACTGCCTCTGTACCAATCGACTCTGACTTGGTTTTTGTTTTGCAATTTCCTGTGGATTTTTCCCAGGTATGTATTAAAATAGCTAATCCCTTAAGTCCTTTTTTCTCCTTGTGAAGAAAGAGACAAGATTTGTCCTTCCTCGACCTATCAATGCTCCAAGAGTTCCTAAAATAGCATAAGTGCATATAAATTTTAGCCATACCAATCAAGAAAGCAATATTATTAATAGCAAATGACGGTGGAAAACCCTCTGAAAAAATACAATAAACTAATCCAAGTCCCAAATTGATGGTAAATTCAAAATATTTGAAATATAGCTGAGAACATGTATCTTTATTATACAAATGATCAATTCAGAATAACAATTTTCTTAGTTTCAAATGTGGCAGGAATAAGTCAAATCCAATAACGGGCCAAGTTCAAATTACATCTAGCTCCTAAATTGCATATCCAGCAAAAATTAGCATTATCACTATTAAAAGTTCTCTGATATCCAGTGTATTCAGTTTATTAATTTTAAGATCAAGGAAGTTAACTTCTTGTCCTTTAAAAGACATTTTTTCACTGTTTACCTGGGTTACCACAAATGGTGCATCATTAGTTTCATCAACTCCCAATAAAAGGGTACCAGTTTGAAGTGGTAGCTGATTCTTCCCAACCCGTGGAAGCTTTTAGTAACAGCAGTGGCATCTGCATCAAATTGCTGAAATCACAAGTGCTCAGGCTGAATAATTTTCCCCAAAGCATTCTAGGATCAGGAATTTTGTCATTCTATAAAAATGTTAAAAATACATTTTCTCAGCACTCTGTTGACCAAAGCAGTAAAGTCATAAGAGGCCCACCTTAGCAAGAAAAAAAATAGTTGTTTTCATAAATGGGCAAAATTGCACCTTTAACCCATCAGTACTTTTCATACCATGCAGCATTCAGTATTGGCATTCAAGGTCAGTAGGTGTCTGCTGCTTTCCCAGCTGAAGTCAGAATTCTGTTCTTCCTCATTGCTAAGGGAACTGCACTTCCTTTCCTATAGTGAGCAGCTGCTAAACCATACCTTTTTCTTTTATACTGAATCCACCTAAAGAAGCTTTTTAGAAGGGCAAAGGATCAAATATGCATATGACACCAAGCTGGTAGGAATTAGCCAACACTCCAGAAGATAGCTCAAGATGCAGACTTGAACACTGGGCCCTATCTAGCAAAATAAAATTTAATGGTGATAAAAGTATGGTTTTACACTTAGGCAACTACACAGGTATAGAATAGGTGGCACATCTAAGAGTCCTAGTGGACAATCACATAAATGAAGCAGTTTCATCTTAAATTCTCTGTTCCGCTGAAAGAGGCAACAAAGCACCATTGCAACTAAGATCCGAGCAGGATAAAGGGTAAGGAATCTGGTGACCTCTTTAGCACTAGCAATCATGGCTGGAACTGGAGATGCAAAGTCCCAGTCCCAATTTGAAAACCACACACATCAACTGAGAGTGCTCATCTCTAAAAAAGATCACAGATGAAAAACCCCCATTTCCAAACCCATTGTACTCCAGAGGCTGAGGGGTCATCAGATCTGAAATCCAATTCATCTTGATTGGATCAGAATTGTTCTCAGGATCCTAATTGTTAATATTCAACTTACAGTCATGAAGGAAAGCCTGTCGTTTTGAGGGAAATTAATTGTTTTAACAAATGCTGTTCTGGAATGGGTTATAGCCTTTCTCATCAGCAAAGGAGGCATCTGGATTCCATGGTGAATGCAATTAATAGACAAGGATGTTTCCCAATGTAAAATATGACATGACTCTCTGTATAGCTTTTATAATGTCAGCATTGTACAAGATAAGTGTTTGTGAAAAATATATTTGTGCTGCACTGGTTTGTTTTGTTAAACTGACTTTTCATACCAAATCTATAAACTACTAAAACTCTTGTATCTGTAACCTTTATCGAGGTGAAAGGGTGCATCACAGGGCAACAATTTTTTGAACCATACCTCAAATGGGCTGTTACAGAATGCACCCAAAAACGTAGGATCCATGACTTCTGCGAGATTGAAATCTGGCAAATTTGTGATCGCTTCAGTGATGCCATGCTGCTGTGCCACTGCCAGGAAATTCAGTACCCCCCACCCCCCGCCTCGGATATCCAAAGACAAGGCAGAAACCCGATCTTTTCTTTGGCTGCTGAACAAGAAGACTTGCCCTGCCCTAATTCTCAGGCAGCCATGGACAAGGTACCAGGCTCCCGCTCCCACTGTTTTTTTGTCCTTCTTCATTCTGTTTCTCTGTCTAGGTAAAAAATAAATACCTCTGAAATGACAACCCAACAGGTCACAGGGTTGTTTAGTTACAGTTCAAAGGAAGATTCTTTTTTCATTGTACCAAGGACCCAATGTGGGGTTTTGGGGGTTTTTTTTTCCAATTCTATCATGTCCATAACCCCAATGTTTTCTTATGATCAAAACATTTCTAGGAAATTTACATCTTTAGTTGAAAGTCAAAGTATTGCCTGCTGAACCCAATATGGCGGTTAAACAGCCATACTTTTGCTGGACAATTATGCTGTGTCAAAGATAATCCAGGCTTATTTATTTACATCCCACCTTTATTTTTTTTTCAAATAACTCAGTGCAGTGAACACATGCACCTTTCTTCTATTTTCCTCACAACAACAACCCTGTGAGGTGAGTTGGGCTGAGAAAACAGTTGGCTTATTTATATAATTTATTTACTATCTATCTCATAGCAAATAATTCTGGGCAGCTTCCAGCATTAAATGCTTTTCATGGCTAAAGCTAGGGTTAGTCTAGAATTCACTCTTTCCCAGTTTTTACTCTGGTGTCTTAGCCACTGGACCAAACTGGCTCTAATCATTCCACCACACACCAGTAGAAGCTGAAGCCAATAAAAAGGCATCTTTAGGAACAAAGATCCCATAAAAACTGCAGTGTAAGCTGTAAAATACACTTAACCGTTTAAAAAAAGACATCATTCTCTCTTCCTCCCTCTCCAGCAAAAATAAAACATGATTAAGGATCATGATGGAAGCTTTGTACATTATTCCACAAGTAGACATTTTATTGTCACAATCTTCCTCCTAGCATGTTCCCGCAGATGCAGGGTCTGCTTTTGGATGCCACCTTGCTACATTTTGTCGCAATGACCTGTTACAAAAACATAGCTGTATGATTTAGTCCTTCCACATAACAAAGAAGTGTGTTAGGATAACAAGTGTTTTCATGAGTGTTTACAAGCCTGGAAAGGATTAGGATACATTCATCTTGGAGGTCTCAAATTTTATGAGGGTTTGCAGATCACACAAAGTTGTGCCTGTGAGTAAAGCTCTACCCCAAATTCAAATTATTTCCCTGAGCCTGGTAGCCACTCCTGTAGTGGATGACTTTGAATGACTAAGAAGAGCTATGGAGGGTGCAACTTCTCTGATGCAGGAGGGAGGAATAGACCTACTCACACAATACTGCACTTCCCCCTTGAAATATTGAGCCCCAATATGGTGCTTCCCCTTTACAGACCCTGTGTAATACCTTAACAGGTGATTTCACTAATATCAGTCTATATGATATTCAATGTAATCACTAGGAGTCAAAAATGATTTGATGCCACACAAATTCCATCTAGCCATCCTATGTTCTTCCTAGTTCAGAACCACAAAGTATGCATGGGTCAGAAAGCTTAAGGTACCACTGCTCATAAGGGCTTTTATATCTGACATCTGTTTAGTTCTCTCCGTTAGTGGAAAAGAAAAATGGAAAATAGTATTGAAATTAAAATGAGTATTACTTCTAAGAGGAATATTTGTAAATGAGTTTGATTATTTTTCTAGCTTCCTCACAAACGTACAAAAAGAATATCACTCTATTAAGGAAGTATTATTCTGAAAACTGTAGCACCTTTCAGGCTTTCGTGCAGTGCTCAGGATAAGCCCAAAGTACCGGCAGTCCTTGGTTAATGATGGGAATGGACTGGGACCGAGAATCCCATCATGACATGGCATGCTCATAAAGTGTGACATTTCATGACTGTGCTGGCTTATGCCAGAAGCTCCAGAGGTTCCAGTCATTAAGTACATTACCACCTGTGACCGCTTGCCAGCTTCCCCACTGATTTCACTTTTCAGAAGCCAGCAGTGGAGATCACCTGACCATGTGGCACTGGGACTATTGTAAATGTGAGCTGGTTATGTGACTGAATTGCAATCGTGTAATTCCAGGGATGTTGCAACAGCCTCAAGTCTCTTCATTCACCAGTCATCACTCTGAAGAAACGGTCATTAACCAAAGATTACCTACAAACCTCCAAATAACATTTTAAGCATGCAGAGTCCTTCCAGAAAGAGAACAGAAGAAAAAAATGACATTTAAATTTATTTCCCACCTTCAGAATGCTATAATGTCAAACTATTTCTCATTAAAATTCTACCTTATTTGGCATTACATTTAAAGTAATAAATAGATCAACAGATGTCACCTTAATAGAAGGAAAAGGCAGTCCTGCCCATAGTCCTGCATTAGGATTGTTTAACGATAATCTTAGAAAATTAGACTGTCCGAGAATTGGTATAAAAGCAGCCTTTTTATAAAAAAGGCTTTTTAGACTTCAAGCAATTATAATACTTGTGAGTCTACAACTATTAACATCCCCCATTATCAGAAACTTCAACAAAAGCAGCAGGCATTTGTGTTATATTTCAAGTGAATTTCCATCTGAGCCATGATAAGAGTTTTGAATTAAAAATAAGAGCAAGATAGATAAGGAGATTTTTACTGTAAGTTCAACTAGTCTTCTTGAAAAAAACTAATACAATGAGCTAAATGAGCTAAATTTTCAATCTGACATCAACTTTGCTTGCTGAAACCAGGCATTGGTGATTGGAAGGGGGAAAGACAGGAATACAACCCACTAGTTTTATGATTTTTCCAGTGGGCATCTTCTCACAAGTTCTGAAAGGCACAGTTTTCATATGCTATCAGTCACTTCTGTGCTTGGGAACAGAAGTGAAAATCCGCAGTCCGTGCATTGTTTTAATTTCTTCACTAAGAGCCTAGAAGAAGGAGGCATTGTAAACAGCTATGCAAAAGAAAAAAATAATTTCAGGCACAAACTGACAACATATAATATATAAGCTATCCATTTATAGAATAAGAAAAAAAAGCCCAAATATGGCAGTTTTCACATTACTTATAACAGCATTTCTAAGCCACCTTTGAGAGCAGAGCTCCTCTCAATTAAAATTAAGACATCTGAACAATGCAAAAGAATCACAAGAGAGGCATGCATGAAGTCTGGAGGAGTCAATAATTGGAAATGTTTGAAATCCAAAGGTCCCATAGAATTCCCATACTGTTAAGGTCCACCTGCTTACCTGATTAACCATCTGATGCTGTTGAATTGTTCTCTTTTCCTTAAACTCTTCTGATTCTATATGTATTTCGTACATTGCTCCACAACCACCTTGACAAAACGAGTTGATTTTATCACATTTAGGGATTAACGTGCTTCAATCTTTTCATCAGTTTAAACTTCACATTTTTAAATCTTATTAAGACTATTTTAAGTAGAGATTATATGTTCCTATCATGGGAAATAAGTAAACTGAATGTAGAAAGCAGTAGCTCACAAGCAGAAAATAACCAAGTAAATAAATCATTTAGGAAGCATCTTTTGAATAATATGGGACAAGATGCTCATTTTAGGTATAGTTCAGACTAATATTTATTACAGATCAGTTGGATTCTCAGTTAAAACCATATCTAAAGCCCATGTCACACTGCACCAATGGATGGAAAGAGGATGTAAATCGGAGAGAAACACTTGCCATCCGTTGGTTAACGCGATGCATCCGTTCTGTACTCACTGCCTCCATTTTTCATCCTCTCTATCCGTCCAGCATCCGTCTATTGACATTTCATCCGCTCAAAAAGTTTTGAGCTGCTCAAAACTTTTGAGCGGAAAATGTATCCAACGCGTCCGTTCTGCATCCGCTAGGCATACAGGGGACATCCGTTCTGCATCCGTTGTCATCCGTTACGCATCCACTATATCCGCTAGGCATCCGCTGCGCATCCGCGCAACTCGCATCCGCTCCAGCGGAAAACGGACGCAGGGAGGAAGCGGAACAGATGCGGAACGGACGCGCAGCATTAGTAGCACGGACGGAGAAAGGATGAAAGCGGATGCAGCTCGCAAACAAAGCATAAAAACGGAAAAAACGTTCGCAGAGGGGACCTATCCGCTCTCATCCGCTTCCATCCGCTAGGCTTCCGTTCCGCATCCGCTTTCCATCCGCCCTGCGTCCTCCCCCCGTCCATTCCTTTCCGTGTTATCCGCTCTGGTTATGCAAATTTTTGCCCCTTTAGAGAGCGGATAACAACGGGTGGAACATTTCTCTCGTCCGCTGTGTCCTTTTTACAAACGTTTTGCATCCGTCGGCCAGTGTGACAGGGCCTTAAAAAAAAATGAACATGGTCATGCATATCTCCTAACAACCATCTTAACCAAACTTTTTAATTATTTCCAGAGTACTTATCCATATATTTATCCAAAATGCATCAATTAACCAAGGGTGCACACCCTAGTCTTATTCCCT
Organism: Laticauda colubrina; assembly: GCA_015471245.1. NCBI lineage: Eukaryota > Metazoa > Chordata > Lepidosauria > Squamata > Elapidae > Laticauda > Laticauda colubrina. The sequence continues at coordinate 96,246 of BLBF01000065.1, read as the reverse complement.
CTTCAATACCAATATATTTACCCATCAATTCCATTTGCAGTATTCACTTCCTCCACATTTATACAATATTCCGTCATCCAAGGAAACTTGGTTTGGTGAACTGGTGAAAGTATCAGGCAAGCAGTGAGGGGACTGTAAGTTCTATGCCTGCCTTAGGCACTGAGCCAATTGGGTGACACTCTTACCCTCAGAAGAAGCTATGTGGTGGTGTTAGCTCTCATCTACCTCCAAATCACTTTTTATTTCCATCAAAAGTGTTGTGCATTCAGTCTCTCACACTATTTTTTTCTCATCCAGAATTTCCTACATATTGCCAAGAATATATTTTTCATACATTCCACTGGAATAATCCCACATGCTTCTCAGATACTTCATTAACCTTTTATCTTATATTCATCCAGAAAGTGTTGATATTCAAAGCTTCTATTTCATTTGGACTTTTGTTATGGTGTTTTGATTGGGATCAAGATTTTTGATTCAACTCTCTCTTCTAGGAGGTCCATCCAAGTGGACATATATAATTTTGGAGCTACCATTATGTCACTCTGTCATGTCATTTTTTTCTGTCCGTGCAATATCATTCTTGTTACTCTACACATTTTTATCTACTTTTCATTAATTTCGTTGAGAGAGTAATCTTTTTCACAGAAAATTTATGCTCTATGATCGTTATGGATTGTTCAGTGCAGTCACTCTACTTTGTCTCACATTTAGTATGTTTTCATCATCTTGTATGTATCCTTCACCAACTCTCAATTCATTAAAAACAATCAAACCAACTATAATCTTAGAATTATAGTTATTCTGTTTATGCTATGTGTTCAAAACATACATTTTTCTAAAAAGGAACTCATCAAACAATCAGCACCCTTTGTGAGATGTGGGACTTTCAAAGGCCCAGCTTTAGTGCTGTCTCTCATTTTGTTCCACTCATTCATTCATATCAGAACCTTTTTCTCTCCAGATTGCAGTCACTAAGAATGTTGCATGATTTTCCCCAAAACTCATCTCTGGTTCTTCCATTGTGACTTTTATGGAGAATAACATACACTCTTAATTTTACATGCAACTTACAATTTAGATACCACCAATTCATACTCTCTTGCCTATATTTTAGCCCATTCGTTCATCAATGAATTCATTAAACATATTTTTCACTTCTCTGCTTTTATTTATCAGTGCCAAGAATCAGACCATTTCCTTTTAGATTTATTATAGCTTACTCTTGCTTTCAAATTCACATATGCATATTTTTTTCATTTCAGTCATTTCAGAATTCAGAATTCATTTCATAAATTCATTCTGTCATTTACTCTTCTTACACTGCAGGTGGCAATCTTTAAAACATCATAGGCATGACTAGATCATGTAGAACAGGGGTCCCCAATCCCCGGAGTCATGGCCCACTACCAGGCCCTGAGCCATTCAGAACCGGGTTGTGGAAGTGGTGGGCGAGAATGCATGCTGGTGAAGGGGAGGGGATGGAGTATAGAAGTAGTGGGCACACAAATGGAGCTGTGTGCACTCATGCCGATTGCTTGCATGCCCACCGGTCATACAGATCCATCCCCTTTCCTTCTCCACCCTCCCCAGTCTGCAAAGCCAAAAAGGTTAGAGAACTCTGACCTAGAACTTGATCTTCTCCATTCATTGTGCCTTTGGTTAATAAATGTTGTCTAAAAATGCTTTTTAGTAAGTTAGAAAAAAATAGCATAATGTACAAGCCTCAATTGCATAAGCAGCCACTATATGCAGGATTCCCTGATAATTTGCAAGGCCTATACCAATTTGAAGATGTTGCGCATGCAGTATACAATTACTTGACAGATTTACCCCAAGCAAGTTCACACTATTCTGCGTCAGCTAAGACCTCTCTAAATCAATATAACATTGCTTGCATTCTACCAATTATCAGCATATATTTTGCAATGTGGACATTTTATGTGCTGTTTGACTAGCTGTGTCACTGGATTATTTTGCTCATGCATTTCAATCATTTGGGAACTCTTTCAAAATCTACTGTAAATTTAATGGTAAAAAAAGATGGACTCAATCTTAACCTAAGGATTAAGATTATAAATGCGATGAAAAACCAATCAACACTTTTCTTCAAATCGGATGCAGTAAAATGATCAGTCTGAAGGGAAGACGAGCTACGGCGGTAGAATAAGCAGCTAAATCCTCCATTTCACATCCCACAGACCTGAATGAGACAGCCCGCATGAAGAACATCGCAGAAAACCCCCAGAGAGATTTCAGCAGGGACCGAGCGAGAAACGTCTCTCCTCACCTGAGATATCCACGACTTTAATCACAACAGCCTGGGGGAATTTCTGCTGAAGGACTCGGGTCACCCGGATTTCCCCCTCGGTTTGGGAAGCAAAGGATCGCTCTCCGCGGCGCAGAAGAAAAGCCACCTGCGGGGAAACGGAAAAGATTCTGCTTAGCAGAAACTTCAGGTGGATCGAAACCCCCTCCCCGAGACTCCGCTCCGGGATCCTGAAGGTGCGCAGGGAAGACGGCGAGAGATTCCCCCCTTCGGGCCGTCTTTATCCCTTGGATCGCCCTCCGCCAGAGCCTCCCCGGCTCCCGACCGGACACCGACCTTCCTCCTACAGGCGGGAAACCAGGCGGCAGCGGCCATGGTGCCGTGACGTCAGAGGTCTGCGCGGCCTTCCGGCGTCGGCTGGTGACGTAGCGCTCACGCTGCTCAGCGCGGCTTCAGGACGCGTAGACCGAAGGGCGAGGGCGGTGCCTCCCTTTCCCCCGCACGGCCTCCGCCGCCCCTTCTCATCCTCCGAGGCTCCCGAGAGGAGCCGGGTTCCCTTGCCCTTTGGAGAGCGGCCCAGAAAAGCGCAGCCGTGCAGACCGATACGGGTAGTCCTCGACTTACAACAGTTGAGTGACCGTTCAGAGTTACAGCGGTACTGAAAAAAACGACTTTTGACGGCTGCAGCGGCCACGTGGCCAAAATCCGGATGCTTTGGCAGCTGGTTCTCACTGACGACGGCCGCGGTCAAGCCCCTTTGCCCCTTCCTGATCGGCACATCCGTTGGGGAGGAGAAGCCGCTCATGCCCTTCACCGCCTGCTATCAGTTGAGCAACTGCAGTGAATCACTCAACGGTTGTGGCAGGGAAAGTCGGAAAATGGGGCAAAATTCAACAGATTTATCGGCAGCGTAAATTTTGGGCTCAATTGTAGTCGTAAATCGAGGACTACCTGTACTTCTTTTCTTGCAAAAGGGCCGTTTATTTTGGTGTAGTGGGGAGACTGCAGAAGAGTCGGGAAGTTCTAGCCTCTGCCTGAGGCACGAAAGCCAGCTGGGGGGCTCCTGGTCAGCCCAACCCACCTCGCAGGGCTGTTGTTGTGGGGAAAATAGGAGGCAGGATTATTAGATACACCACCTTGACCTTTTATTTTTTTAAAAAATGAGTTAAAAATCTAATCATGTTACAACACCTGCATCTTGCAAGTCTGAGCGTGCTCGCCCTTCTCTCTTCAAGAGGTCCAGTCTGAGGCTTTCTCAGATGACAGTTCCATCTGAGGGTTTGGCTTTTTCCTGCCCTTCAGGCATCCAGGAGTCATGTTGCAAGGGAATGGGTGCCTCAAGATCATCCTCCTGCCACTGGAGGTGGTGATAACGTGATGCCCCTTTCACTGTCTATGTGATATGTGGATCTCACATATGTGATGTGTGGATAACGTGGTGCCTGCCCCTGTCACTGCCTATGCTGCCGCATTCTGGACCAGCTGAGAGGTAAGTAGGACGTGAGAGACAGAATAACTATACCATTCCAGGCAAATGGCTGTCCATCTTAAAAACCTCCAATGACAGAAGACAATTTTTGGAGGGAAGCTTTTCCGTTTTCACTACTGGGAAATTTCTCCTTAATTCTAAGTTGGATTTCTCCTTGATAAGTTTCCATCCATTATTTTTTAACCAGTTAGGGTGAGAGATTCAGAACTGATTATCATCTGCATATGGCAGATAACATCACCCAGCTTTTTCATGAAGGTTTTAAAGAGAAGGGGTACCCCTGTTATCCTCCACAAATCCTCCACAGCCAACCCCTGAAGCCAGTCCAAAAGGATGGTCAGCAATATCAAAAGCTGCTGGGAAATCAGGGAGCCTGAGGCTGGATGCACCAACTCTATCCCAGCTCTACCATAAGTCATCAACAAATATGAATGCTGCCTGCAGACAGAATCCTGACCAAAACTAGTTCAAATATAGTCCATGACTTAACCATTTGTTAAACAACCATTCAGTTACAGTGGTACTGCAGAACCAGAGATATTTACACATATATTGAAAACAAAGCCATTTGTGTATTTTTATGTATTAGTAATATCTAGTTCCTATCTGATTTAATGTCTTGATGTATTTATTCATTGTGATCGGCTGTAAGCTGAGGGCATATACCAGTCCAGTATCTGACTTTAACAAACAATGCTGTGCTTCAATGGTTAGATGGCCTAGACATTGATATTTGAACACAGATGTTTTTTAATATTTAGATTTCATTGTGTTTTACTAATCTAGATGAAATGTTAATATATATTGCTGGTCCATGTATTATATGCCATACCCTAAATGAATAATTATATTCAAGCTTGTCACTGCTATCGATGGATTCTGTGGCCTATTTTGCCAGACTGTTACTGGCAGATGCAGGTGGAAGAATAGAAACGTTTCACCGCTGTAATCCCCATGATATAATGCCTAATAGGGGTTCTTATTCAGGCTGTATCAGATGCACCCCTCCTTCCTTCCAGTTATCATCCTTGTATCTCTTCTTGCGCTTCAATTCCTGAAGCTCCTCAGTAAATCAGGATGTATCTTGGGATTGCCACCCAGGGAGAGGCCATGTAGGAGCAATATAGTCCAAGGGCCCAATCTCTTGCCCATTCTAGACCATGACTAGGGCCTCAAACTGCCCACCAGACCTTCAGGAAAAGATTCAAGTTCTCTCAAAAAGGAAACTGAGCCTGTCACGTGAACTGAGCAGTCAAACAGGTGCTTCAGGCTGGTAGCCTGAATCTCCATAAACGTGGTGGTGGTGTTTTTGGCTGCTGTTGTTTCTGTTTTATCTAAGGCTGGAATTAACTAGATAAGTAATAGCTAGGTTCATATGGTCTGATTAACTATGGCTTACTGAAAATCATAATTGGCTGAGTTCACTGAGCATACCAAATCACAAGCTGCAAACTATGTGATGGCTTGTCTTAAACTTATTGTGTCATCCCAGACTGACTAACCATTAGCATTTAAGGAATCAATTGCCTGTATTTGGTTCAGAACTGTTTCAAAAAACGATGTTGCCTGCGCATAAGAAGGTAAAGCCACCCTTGCAATATGCCATTTAGTTGATCAAAACAGTCTCATAAATAGCCTATCCTAGATCCTGATCAAATTCAACTGCATTTAGTAACGTGCTCCCCTTGGATTTGTAAATGGACATATTTACAGTGTTTAAATTCAAAATGCCTTTTAAAAGGCATAAAAGTGTTTTTTTAGGGGGATGAGTTGAGTGGAGTCTAAAATACCAAGATGAACCCAAAAGTGGCAGCCCATGGAATGGTGGTGACCAATTCAGTGACCTTTGTCAGAAGGGCTGGGGATTCAGATAAGGGAAGGAATGGATGCAATGAAAATAGAAGCTATTTTGTGAGGAAAAATAGAGACAAAGCTAAAATAAAAATCGATTGGGATTGCATGAGAGGATGGATCTGTGGACCACGTATCCTGAACAGGACAGCCCTGTATTTGTTGACTGTGAGAAAAACACACTGAATTTGAGTGCAAAAAATAAATATAAAATTTATTAAAACACCCACAATAGTTTAAAGATATCCGGAATAATACATTTCACAAACCAGTTGGCTGTGTAACATAATAAAATACAAATTAAAAAAAAAGAAAGATTCATACTTGCCATTTTTTGCATCCTAGAAATAAATTTGCCAAGACATTGATGGGGAAAAAAGTATGAAAGAAAAAATACAAGGAAATTATACAAAATAAAATTATCAGCATAGACTTACTGTACTAAGGTTATCTACAGTTTAATACACAAGTCCTATTGCCTTGAGACATTGTAAATCTACCGTTGTCAACCAACCCCAAATAAAACTTCATTTCAAGTAGCCACAGTCAAATTAAGAAATAAATCTTCAGGTGTGGTCACAAGGTGGCCTCCGCTGGAGGTCTCGTTTACCAAATGTGAATTCAAGGAGACAAGAAATCCAACCCCTTGAGTAGTCACAGCTTTTGGTTCACTAAACTGAATTAGTCTGCCAAATCCAAACTGGTCTTTTCCTCATTTCTTTAAATTAAAAAAGCATTTAAAAGACTGTGATATAACATTTGTTCAGAAGACAGATATGAACGAAAAATAAATGTCAAAAGCCACCTAAATAGATATTTCCATAGACTGATTAGCAGGGAGTAAATCTCCAAAAGCAGGTGCTAAAATGAAAAAAAGCAACCAAAAATCAGTCGTAAAATAACAATAAATCCCTGATACTGGAGCAGAAGAAAACATAAGCCAGTTTGCTTTACTATGCTTGGGCAAGAAGAATAAATATTTTTTTTTAAAAACTCACCTATTTTGACCATTTAATAATAATTTTTCTGCATACAAAAAAATCTCAATGCATTCATTGCTTTTAAAAGGGACAGCAATAAAATTAGTTTGTTCAATGTAACAGCTACATTTTGCCATCTTGAAAACAATGTTCCAGATATTAAAAGTGTAAAATGGTACCTTTTATTGAAGGTTTAACCTAGTTGGGTATATCGCAAACTAACCTTTGCACATTGGGTTAAATTTTGTCATCATCATCCAGCACTGATCTTGCTTTCATTTTACTAATCAGCCACACAAGAATCACCAGATATGGTAGCTTTAAAAAGTCTGATCCTTTTTGTTTATGCATAATAATAAAACCAGGATCCTGTTGAATCTTCCCCAAAAACTTTTATAAGAAAAATGTTTTTGCAGAAAAAGAGAAGAACTTGCTTAAACCTATGAATTAAAACACCTATTTTATTACTGAAAATATTTTTCTTAAGATGTTATTTCTAAAACTATTTTCTCTTGTGGGTCACATTCTGCTATGAGCTACTTCCTGAAGGCCCTGCATACTGTCAAGAAGGTACCATCTCTTAAATGCTCTAGAATATTTATTCCTCAAGATGGTTCATTGAAGGTGAGAAATTGCCCAAGAATAGAATGCAAAAGGCTGTACAGTTACTAAGATGTCAAGTACAGTGTTGAATTAATAAAATACAAAACCTTATTTCTAATATTTGCAGCCATGCCATTATTTATAACTGAATCACAGGTTGCCACAATACTCTGTTTTCTGAGGTATTTTGAATGTATTGTGGTAACAGCAAGCTTATATGAGAAAATCCTGATTCTATACACTTTAAGCAAATTCTGTGAACCAAAGTGGAAGAGAAACTGAAGAAATGGAAAATAAATAGCACCAAAATAGTATTTTGTAAAAGTTTTAGACACATCTACTTACAAATAGTAAATACACAAAGCCATAATAGCAGATTGAAACTGACTTATGAGACTAAAGATTAGCCAGCCTTGTATGATCAGATCCACATTCACACCACCTGCCCAAATCTAGCCTGTAATAGGCTGGACTCTTGACTGATAATGACTTCAATAAATATGCTCATACTGAGGTGTAAATATGGTCCAGTGAGGACTTTCCTTGGGTAAGGCAAACAGCGCTGGAATGACAGCTCTGTTTGCTGTTAACAATGAAAGCAAGCCAGCAAGCCAAGTAAGGTGGCAACTACACTGCTTTTACAAATAGCTGCTCTCGGAGTGACCTCAAAACTTCAATTAAGCACCCATAGTTTTGCATAATAGTTACCAATATACAGTAATATGGATTGTTGCACCATGCACACTTGCTAAATTGGCACAAGTGTTATGTGAGTACAGTTTGCAGTACCTTATTGTCTTTATTTTAAAGAAATTGGTTTTTATTTACCCATTTGTATCAAACAACTTGAGGCTTGATCCCAAAAGCCCTTTCCAGAGATGTTAATTTTGTACAAATATAAATCTTACATTCTCAGAACCAGCCCTAGGAGTGCAGAACTGTAAATGAAATCAGATTATACAGTTATTATTTTTTTAGATCCAGAAGTTTTAGAAACTACAAATATTTAAAATACCCAACTTTTCTATTTTTACTTAATTGTAGAGTTCTCTGGTTAGATAATAGCACCTAAGCAAGATGGAATCTGTTCCCTCACCTTAAAAAGCAACTTGTTTTTAAAGAACTCATCAAGGTAGCACCTTTTTATTACAAGATTTTAGTTGATTAAAAATATGCCTTTGAATGAGCCTACAAAGCACATTCTGGCCTTATGCACCATCAGCTGTATTATCTCAGAATATTTTTTGTTTCTTCCTTTTTTGCCTTCAGTTGAGTGGGAGCTCAGCCCAGGCAAATGGGAGCCTTCCCAGTCTTCTCCAGTTACCTGAAGGTAATGGAATCCTTGCACATGGGGGAGCGGGGGGGGGGGGGCACATGTTGGGCAAGGAAGGCATGCACTGTGATGTCTTCTTTTGAAGCTTCTTAGCTGCCTACTTGTCACAGAGCAACAACAAGGAGACACACACCCATGAAAAGATTGTAACAAGTTTTACAGAACAGTCAAGCTGAAAAACTGGTAAAGGAATTATGACAGATGCTCATCATCTACCACTTGACCTTTCCATGCTTTGTGCATAAACAGTGACTGACAGGAACAACTCCTGATTTGACAAAATGATATTCAAGTGCCCAAAGCAGAGACTATGTCCTATAGCCAAACAACCTCCTCCCAGAGAAGTCAGTGAGAACTAGCCAAGTCTTCATGTGCAACACAATTCAACGTTTCAAGAATTTTTCCAGGGATTGTGGATTTTTTTCATTTATAGCACCAGGGTTAAGCTCATCATTACACCTCCTCAAATACATTTCAGTATTTATTTTGCTGTTGATTTATGAATGTTCAGCTATACTTAACGTGTCCGTTCAAAAGACAGTGCTTGGAGCATTTGTTCATGCTTTTTGAGAAGACAATGCAATGACCAGAGTGCCTAGCACCTTAACTTCCTACATCTTAGGCTATTCAGTCACCAGTGCAAGCTGGCAGTGTTCACCAAGCTTACTGAAAGAAATTAATAGCATTGTTAGTCCTGCAGATCTCCTTGTGAGTTGAGTTAGACTTCCCAAGAAATTACTTTAAGATCTCTGGACTGGGGTGCGTGCATGTGTGCATGTGTAAAAATATCTTTGAGCCTTAAGACGCCATTTACCCATACACTTCTAAATACAAATAAAGCACGTCATACAATTTTCTGAATTGCACAAACCAGAAGAAAATGACAGAGCCAATGACAAGAATTTCTAACTTCTAAACACAAAGCTAAAGCAGAGAATCCCGTGCATAGATCTATCTTTCGCATGTAATTCTGAAGCAAACTTTTTTTCACAACTGAGATACGAGGTAGGTTTTATATATAGCATGAAAACAACCTCAGACTGCAGCTGGCTTTTTGTATTAAAAACATAAATTTATCTGGGATCAGTCTTGTTTTTACTTAAAACATCTTTATGTTAAATTAGGCATGTGAAAAAGTATAATCAACCATGAAATCCATGGTAACTCTGTTTTCTGTGTTTTTTGTTTGTATTTTGTATTGTCCATGTTTACTTTGTGATTTTGAACTGCAGTAAATAACAAATGTGCCAAATTTTGATGGTATTCACATTCTATAGATTTAATACTGACTTCTGACCAGATTTCTTCATATTTGTACCACAGTCATTCAGGCCTTTAAAAGGTATGCTATTTCAGTAAAAACTAGTGATTCCAGTTTAACTTGCTTTGGAGTTGCACAAGTTTGAAGGAAGAACATAATTTGGTCCTTTTGGATTATTGGTGAAAATAAAACAAGTTGAGGAGCCGACCTTTGCATTTCTCCCTTTCTCTGTATAAACTGATCTGAACCAAATAGGGAACTACCAGCTCAACACCTTTTGACCCTCAGGTAGTTCCTGGTTTTTGAAGACTCAGAACATGGAACTCTCCTTTGGTGAAAGATCCAAAGGACAACATTTCCAGCTCAGAAAATTATGCTCTCAAGGCTGGACAGTTCCAAAGACAGAAGTTGAATAACATTATTTCAACAAGTCAGATATATTGGAGCCCCTTCTTTTCCGTACACTTTTACAAATCCTCGTTCTCTAAAATAATCTAAGTGAAGCTTTCAGGTCACCCCAGCAACATTTACCAAATAAGACACTAAACCAAGGAATTTACATACACTTAAACAAACCATACAAAATATTGGGGCGGAAGAGATTCTTTTCTAGTTAATAGATCCACCTCATAACCATCAATGGCAGACAGGCATGAAGTTGGCCTAACAAGGCAGAGAAATGGTGTCTGGGGAGTGCTTGTCCAGAGGGGCTTCTAGATGGAACCATTTACGGAAATGACAGTTCATTTCCCCTGCTTGAAAGCAACCTCTTCTCAATACTTCCCCTTCTGCCAAGCATCTTCATTTGAAACAAAGCGGCTCTAAAACTGTAGTTCTTGCACTTGGACTCTGAAATGATACAATTCTGAACAAATGATCAACCAACATTTTTACTTTGGGTTTAATTGAGTCTCTGGTGCAGATTCCCTGAAACCTGCCTGATTGACACCAGTGGAAAATTAGTGGCTGGTGCCAGTATAATCCTATGACACTCTGAACATTTCCTATAAATCTGCCTTAGAATAACAGCTAGGATATGCCCATAGGTATGCATACAAAATCAATTATAATTCATTGATTCTCCTTGCAAAATGTAAGCAATTTTACAGAATATAGTAAACAAAAGAAATTAAGGACGGAAAAGCTTGTTAAATATTTTGTTTCTATTTACATTTCTCCCGCAATAATCTGTTTTAAAACATACTGTTCTTCAAGTTATTGGGTATCTCTTTCTTTTAAATCTTGGTGAAAGTGCTTTTTTTTTTAAAAAAAAAATTTTTTGCTATTTACAGTTTAAAATCAGAACCACATAAAACACACAGGATGCTCTACAGTGATCCCCCCCCCCCATTACTCCTGTTGCGAGGTGCAAGGACTGAGAAAGTTTCCTAGAAAACAAATGCTATGTACAGAGTTGAATCTGCAAGCCATCTTTTCTCAAAAGGCACCGGTTAAGTTCAGAAGGGGATCTTGAACAGGTTTGATTCTTCTGCCTTCTGCACCACTGAGAAACCACTCATGTTGGCTTATTAAAGCCAGTGGGGATCTACTCTGGTGAAGGAGTGAGATCTCCATTTTTCTACAGAAAGACCCGTAGTAAAAGGTGGCAAGGATACCAAAATTTATCGTGAGAGTTGCCACCACCCAATCTGAAGATGGCACAAAAGAGGGTGTGGAAATGTTCCGAAGGTGCCACCTCCAGGATTGAGAGCTCCCATCTCCAATTTCCATGGAGTCCACACAGAATCAGTGGGAGCATTTAAAACCCAAATAGCTCTAGCTCAGAACTTTTCGAGTAAAGGGTGAAATTCAAATGATTTGAAGAAAAACCTTACAAAGATCTACCTATTTGTGACAGGCAATTGAAAACATTTATACTTCTATCATTAAAACAAATGAAATGCCCAAAGCTATTTTTTATGTAGTTTAAGCAAAATGATGAGACCGGACTGAACTGAATTCAATTCTAATTTAGGAAGGCTGCTCTCCCACCATCACTTTCGGCCAAGGGATGTCTAACTCCAGAGATCTGTAGCCACCTATGTAGATCAGGCATCTTATTAAGAGAGAGAAGGCTAAGAAGATTAGATCAATTTTAAACACTGGATTCAACATTTTCAAAGCACCAGCTATGCTATACTGAATTAGTTACCACATAAGGTTACATCTCCTTTCCTCTCAAAGGCGGCAAAGTAAAATAAATCTTGCAATAAGTTTGTGTATATTTTAGGACAAATTTTGTAAGGGGAACTATCTTAATTTGGTACACCTGCACCACTGGAAAAGACAGTAAGAAGTCCCCCTTTTAATCTGACCGCACCAGACATGATAAAAAAAAAAAGGTTATCTATTTGCCCACTGAAGATATTGTAGAGTGGTTTCTTAAAGATACAGTAGTTTAAGCTGCCATTTATTATTAGCATTGCTTGTCACTATTACTATAAGCATAACTAGTTCCCCATCCCAGGAAATTAGCATAATTATATTGTACAGTACTGCATACTTAAAAGTTAGGTTAAATAGCACTGCTAGCAAAAGAAAAAAAGAAATGTCCTTACAATGGAGTTTCATTCATCTCACGGAATATAGAGCAAGAAATCAAGATGCCAATTATTATTTTACCTAAATTAGCTTTCCCTGGATTTTTCTTGCCTTCCACTTCCATTTCCTTTTCCCCCTTCTCCATGAGAACTTCAGTTTAAAAACTTTTTCTCCCTCCAAATTAAACTGGACTCACTAAATAAATTATTTAAAATGGAGCAGTAAAATACTGCCTGCGGTGTAAATCACTATCTTTTACCTGATGATAGAGATAAAATATGCCTTGAAATTTACAAAAGCAAAATGTATCTGCTGGTAGATCTCATCATCCTGTTTTCCTTCCTTTTTTTATGCTCAAGCTTTACTATTTATGGTACTGTTCGGGATCTGGGAGAAGACTAGTAAGGGTCCAGCTCATCCTACCAAGATCTGAAGCAGAGAAAGCAATGTCAAGTTTTAAACACTGTTCAGACAACTGAGCAGGGAACGGTTGCTTATCTGCAATGGCACAGGCCTTGTCTCCCAGCCACCAGGACCTACTGAATCAGTAAGAAACCACATGCATCAACCACTGAACTCTATTCAAACAGTCCTTTGATTGAATTGGAAACTTGTGTTTCTGGGTGGTCTCCAAAGGAAGCTATTTACCAGCCCCAACAGGTGCACATTTGTACCTGGTTTATTGTGGGGTGTTGTTTTTTTTATGAATCACATAATCTGCTTCAGAGTTGTAATAATTGCAGTTAAAAATCCAACATAAGTATTGGACATGGAATTAAAAAGCTGCCCTTTTTAAAAGGACACTATAAATTTCTTTTGTCATTTCTGTGATGTACAGGTTTAAAATGCAAAGATATAAATACTAGATTACTGAAAAAAAGTTGACAGCAATAAGTTTCTTTAACTCAACTCCCAAGTGACAGTAGAGAAACTTCACACCTGGCTTGATATTCTGTTTCTCTCCAAAGGAAAAAGCACCACAGACGAGCACCGCCTTTGAGTGCTGCCCGCATTGAGGTAAAGTGGCCCCGGAGAGCTGTCCTCTTCTCATATCCAGCGGCTGTATGGCCCTGTTACCTTGGTGTAAGCGTAAGAGGACACTGTGACTGCCGAGTTGGTGGGAATGGCCAAGGCCTGCCTCTTTGGGACCAAGTCTTTCTTCTCCTGTTGGGGCTCGAGGGCCAAGTTGCCTCCCCACTTCCGCTTCTTGCCAAGGCTTTTGATGTCTTGCTGAAGGCCAAGCCTGGCTGCCTCCTCTTGCCTTGCCCTTGCCCTTTCTGCCAGCTGTTTCATTTTTGCTTCCCAAAGGGCAAGTCCGTGATTGGGCTGGTTCAAATTCTTGTGCTGGTAGAATACCAGAGAGATGCGTGTGGGGTGACATCGGTTTGGTTTCTTCAGTGGGGTGGTGGCATGCAGCTCTCGCCTTGCACACTCAATGAGGATGGAGCCATGGGCTGGAGCTACTGCCACCCCTCCAATGTTTTCATCCAAAAAGTTGTGTTCGCTGTCTGACCAGACCTCTTCCTCTTCCTCCTCCTCTTCCTCCTTGATGTTCTTCTCGGGTGTTTCTTCCATGCTGTCATCCAAACTAAAGGAATCCCAGGGTCTTTCAGCCCCCAGCAATGACGCACTTCCTTCTTCTCTCAAGGAAGCAAATGGGGGCTTCTCCCCACAAACACTTGAGGTTGTAGAGGGCAATGACGCAAAGGAAGTCCATGATCTGCTCTGTAAACCTGTGTTTGGTGTTGGAGTTCTCCTCTCCTCTCCTTTACTAGAATGCCAAAGTTCATCTTGAAGCCTGGAGCTTCCTTTGATGGAACTGTAGTTCAATTGTCTGAGACCCCAGGCTTTCTCCTGAAGATCTGAGTTGGCAGAAAACAGCGATGGGCTTTCATCAACTTTGCAAGGGCTCCATGATTTCCCTAGTATATCAGGGGTAGGTGACTGATCCTGCCCCTCTCCAGGAAACAAATTCCACTGCTTCTCCATAAGGCAGGATTGTGATAACCTGCTAACATTTGAATGGGAGCCAAACAAATTTGATTTATTCTGGGTTCTTGCATTAAGCATGCTGACACTGTCGTTTGGTGTAAACATGTTCCACGAGGTTTCAGCATTACTATTTATCTCAGGTTGGGACTGATTTCTGTTGACTTTATAAGGGCTCCATTGTTGCTCTGGACCACTATTCTGAGATAACCTGAATAAATCAGATGGGCTCAACTTTGAATTTAGGCCATTGAGAGCAGGTGATTGAGAAAGGGACTCTGGGTGAGCCAAGGAATCAATTGGTTCTTGTTTGATTGTTCGGTTGCTGAAATAGTTTGTGTTTTGTGCAAATGACAAGGCTTCTGCAGGGACTGAGTGACATCTCTGGGGCACAGCTGGGTTCTTGCTTGTATGTCTGCTGGCTTTCTCGTAGGTGCGCTGATGGTGATTTTTGCTCCGTACGGTGGATGGTATGTCATCCAGTAGTTCAGTATTTCTGTAAGCATGGCTCAAATTATCTTGTAAGTTTTGGACGTCAGGCTTCGTCTCATAGGGGCTGCTTATCCAGGGTGCATTCTTGTTCTCACTGTAATTCAAAAACTGGGAGTGGAACATATGGTTGCTGGAAAATCCATAATACCCGAAAGAGGGAAGAGAGAACTTTGAATGCAACCCATTCATGGAAGGCAGATTAGGTTGTGCATAGTATGAATGATAAGAGTAAACACTGTTCATGCTGTATGGGTCAGAAGGTCTGCAATTGCCAAGTACTGAGTAGCTCTCCACCACCGCATTCCCATTGTACTTCAAGGCATTATAATGACTCTGAGGTTCCACCTTGATGGAAGATTTGATGGATGGCTGGGAGAATCCACTTTTCAAAGCTGTATCTGCAGATGCACAAAAAGAACCAATGTGAATTTGCAGGGTCACTTTGGCTTCCTTAGCACAAGCACTGAAGATCTGGGCCATGGACTTGGCTGAGGAATTCTGGGAGCATCTTTTAAATTATTAAAAACTGTGATAGATTGTAGTTCAAATCAGCAATCAAGCTTATCCATAAAGCTAAGAAGCTCTCTTTCAACCTCACCTATTTCACAGAATTGATGTGACCAGCCAATGGAGGAGGAAACTAGGCAACCATTTACAACTTTTTCTAGCCTGCTATGCTCCTGGTGATTAATAATCTGATATGTACTTACAGGAATTAGAACAAAACAAAAGTGAATAAGGTTAGTAATGGAATCCAATTACTTTGCTTCCCATCACCTAATACCACCTGCAAAAGCTGGGACAGAATGGAAATGTATAGGACCATCTAGATTGCAACTCCTTGGGAACCCTGTTGTAGAACAGGTCCTCACATTATACAGGTGATTTTTCTAACAAAAACCATCCTGAAAGGCATTCTGGAATTCCTGGTGACAGGCCATGTTTCTATACAGGCACCCCGAGATGCCATAATGGATAAGAAGATTGTAGAAAGCAAAAGGTGGGAAGGCAACCTCCAGCCTCTGTAAGTTAACTGAATCAGGAAGGGAGGGTGTCATGGCTCTCTTGAATTGGTCCCCCTTCATGCAGTAGGAGCAGAAAGAGATTGCAAAATTTGAGGCCTGTTCTCAGCTGTGTCCTTCCATCTGACCATCCCACATTCTTCAGAAGCAGGAACGCAGCCACTAGGAAACTAAAAGATAATCAGTGGCTGGGAAGAAGGCCACGAGAATGACAGGGAGCAGACTACCATTCCTTATGAAGCCAAGCACCCAAACAAACCTGAGTGCCACCAACCATACTTGTATGGAAAGCAAGAGCTGCCGGTACAGAAGCCTTGGTGTGGTGGGTCATTCAAGTGTTGGGACGACACCAGAGATGTCTTCCCTGGGAGTGTCCTGTTGCTAGGAATCCATTTGACTACCTTCACCAGGCCTGTGACCAGGCTTCCTTCTTGGCTTGCTGAACCTTTCTGCAGCTACCAAGACTGGCTGTTACAAAACCTCTGTTGCCCTTACCTGTATTCTGTTGGAGAGTTGGGAGCTCAAGGACGTCCTGCTTGATTTTTTCAGGTGTAATCAGTTTCTCTTTCTGCATTTTCTTTTTTTCAGCAGCCGCTTTCCGGGCTTCCAGCTGCCTCTGCCTGCAAGACTTTGCTGGTTCAGGAAGCTTTCTCACCTCTCTGGGGAAGGAGGTGAGGACCTGGATGGCCCCGCTGCCCATTTTTGCAGCTTGATTCTCCTCGCTGCCAAACTCATCTGTCGTGGACATTTTGTACAAGGGAAGAACGTGCAGTTGCTCATCTTCAGGGATTTTCCCAGGAGTGCGATTGTCTTCTTTTGTCAAGGTGCACACCTGGAAAGGCAAGCAAAACAGTCACCCATGCATGAAATTCCAACATACAAAAATACCGCAACCGCTTTCCCAAGCCTCAGCTCTTGCTTGTCATGTCCAGCTAGCACTGCAGCAACCCCTTTGGCTGGAGGAGCAAGGAAGGTGCAGCTGTGACCTGTGAAGAGCATCCAGTTGGAGAGGGCAGATATAAAAAGGTCCTCTGCATCGTCCAAAAATGCCTGACAGCCACACTCTGGGCTCTGGCCAAACATGGAGAAAGTTGCAGGAGTTGCTTCTCATATGCACACCCCCAAATTCCATTAATGCACATCAGCCAGGTCCTGCTAGCAGAAATCAAAACTCCAGGAGGTACTCAAGCTTACAAACACATTTTCTACAAAAGAACCGCTAGGAAGAAAAAATATGTTCTCTTGCTCCAGCAATCTGGGTTTCCTCCACTTGGCACTGCTGAAATCCTACCACTACTGTAAATGGAAAAATCAACATTTTGGTCTTGTTTTGGGGAGAAGATTTCCTTCTGGTTTGTCTACCTTTCTACTGACTCAAATCAAGGGCATGCCCTTGTGGGAAAAGGAAAAGAAACAAACTGCATAAAGATTGCTGAGAGGGAGGAAAAAACAACCAAGTGTGGGGAGTCATAATATTGGAGCAGAAATCCACATATTGCCTACAAAATTGCCCTTTTTATATCCTGGCCAAAGGAACAAGGAACAATTCTGCTGAGAATGAAAATGTGGCTGTTCAAGAAATAGCTTATTTTTTCTTGAAACCAGAGATTTCTACTATAAATTGATGGTGTGTAACAAAACTGGCACGATGGGAGAAATTGATGAGTAGAATATTATTGCAGTCACTGAAGTTGAAGGGAAGGAATATTTTTTCTGATGATTCAATATGAATTCCTCCTTGCAGATGCTTTTAAAACTTTTATAACTGTAAGTTTCATTGAAATAATTTTATTTCCAGATAGAGACAAATGGAAATGTCTGGTAGGAAAAACCACTTGTTCAGAACTGAGAAAACCTGGTTTGGTGACACAACTAATGAGGATATATTCAACAGTCACCCTCTGAATATAAGCAAGCTGTTTGATACAGCAGCAAAAAAAAAAAATCTATCAAACTTGTGGGTTGCACTGACAGAAGCATTTAATCCAAATCACAAGAAGTTACAATCATGGTTCCACTCTACTCTGTTCCGATTAGATCACACTTGGGAATTCTGAGCACCATACTTTAAATTGGTCATGGAGGAAGTACAGCTGACAGCGAATAGGACTGGCAGGTAACCTGGAAAACAAAATCTTTTAGTTCTTCCTATGAGAAAGAATTAAAAGATTTTGGCAAGTCCAGCTCATCCATGGGAAGATGGAAAGATGTGATAGAAAGCCATCCATATCTAAAAGGCTTCTCTAATTCATTAACGTTTCTAGGACTTTTGCAATCATGCTGTCGGTTGTTCTACTCTAACCTTTTTGGGTAGATTAATGGCTTGTATCATATCAATTTGCACATTATGAACTTTGAGAATTATGTGCTCACTTCGGCAGCACATATACTAAAATTGGAACGATGAACTTTAAGAATTATAATCTTGTTAGTCCCTCGTAGCAAAAGCAACTGAAAATGTAGTGTCACCTAATGTCTATAGCTTCAGTGCCCTCAGCTGCATTTCAGCTCTCACATTTCCAAATCAACATTTTCAAAGTTCAGAGTTCTGGGAGATGCCACAAGCCTCTTATATTTTGACTTGTGTCGAAGTGACCATTGGCCATATTTAGAATTGCCCCAGTTCAGCTCCCCACCAGAGACCACAGGGTGATAGTGACTGATTTCGGGTTCAGTTGCAAAGCTCCCTATGTTTCACCCTCAGAGGGATGTCTTCAGTCTAATACAACCAACCTTAATTGACATTAATTCAAGCTGTGTCTGCACTCTCAACATACCTGGTTTAATGGCATTTCCCAAAAGTTTCTTAGAATTTTTCTTCTACTGTCTACCACACAGAACATCAATTGAGCCTAGTGGTATAAGGCTCAATTCAATTCAATTTTGTATAAACGAATTCTGACTAGGTGGATTAAAGTGATTTTTCAAATGCAAAGGGTGAAATTTATATTTTTTACTAGAAAATAGCAGTGAAGAGTAATTATGGCAGAAGTATCCATAGACTAGAATCCATGTTATCAAATATTTCAAAGGCTTGAATTGGAAGGAGAAGGAGTTTGTGAAAGCTTTATTTTTTGATCTTTAAGGCTCATTGCCTTTCCTGAGACAGTCTAACAAGCATTTGGCCCTTCTGGAATATTTCACAGGCAGAACTGAAGACCAAAGAAAGCATCCCTTACCACCGTGCACCCATTGTAAAGGTTGTGCTGGTCCTTGTGTGCATGAGCACAGAAATCCATGCATGCTGTCACTCCAGAGAAAGGCCGCCCCTCTTTCAGCCCAAGTCGACAATCTATTGCTACATCCTCGTTAGCAACCTAATCAAAAGGAAAGAAAAGCAATTTGTGTTATTGCGTCATGTTTCACATTATGGCCTTAATGTGAAAAAAGATAAAGCAGCTGTGTCTGACTATCTGTCCCCCTCAGCCAGTTGTCCCCACTCCTGTCACAATTGCAGTTTTAGGTCAAATGTCATGTCATCTGGAAGGCCTATTATCTGGTCCATCAATAACTCCAAGATTTTATTCTATAATGGCCCTAACTATTGTTATGTGAGCAAATGAGAAACCTTGACTGTCTCAGGATGTCCATGCAATGTTGAAGGTGAGAAACACTTTCAAATCAGGAGATGTGGTAGCACTTAGAATAGCAAGAGCTGATTTGAGATGTGTTATGAAAACAGCAAAGTGGACCTGTAGTCAGAAAGTACACCATTTATTTCAAGATCCTATGGACCCGAGACGTATGTGGCAAGGCGTTTGGGTTATTACTGACTATAAGGCAGCTTCCCTGACATGTAAGGATGATGCTGATTTTCTAAACAAACAAAATGGTTTTTGCATAGTTTGAGGCCACAAACAACGTTCCAGCAAGAAAGACTGTTCCCTTTCCTGATGAACAGGTGCTCAGGTTTGATACAACTGCTGCTTGGAAGGTCCTGCAGAAAGACAATACTGAAAAAGCTACGGGTCCTGATAATATCCCTGGGTGAGTCCTTAAGGAGTGTGCTGACCAACTGGTCACTGTTCTCACACATATCCTCAATCTCTCATTGCATCAAGCTGTGGTTCCATCATGTTTTAAGGCTGCAATCATTATACCAGTGCTCCAAAAACTATCATCACATGCCTTCATAATTACCATTCAGTTGCATTCACTTCCACTATGACAAAGTGTTTAGAGAGACTGGTAAAGGACTATATGGTTTTGTGCCTTCCCCCTACATTTGACTCATTACAGTTGGCCTATTGGAAGAACCGCTCTATAGATGATGCACTTCCCTGTGTGCTCCATCTTAGCTTGGCGCACCTGGAGGAGGAGAATACTCACGTGAGAATGCTGTTTGTTGATTTTAGTTTGTTGTTCAATACAATCATTCCTCAGCATTTGGTGAACTAATTGGGCCTATTATGTTTTAATACTCCTTTATCTAACTGGATACCTAATTTCCTTATCAATAGGCTTCAGTTTGTGTGAGTTGGAAGAAAAGTTTCCAACATCTTTTCCTTGAGTATAGGTTCCCCTCAGGGCTTGAGTCTGCTACTGTCCACCTTGATGACCCAAGACTGCTGTGCCAAATCTCCTACGAATCATATTGTGAATTGTATGGATGACAAGGCAGTGGTGGGTCTTATCCGAGGCAACAATGAAGATGCTTATAGGAAAAGAGGTGAAGGTTCTGGTGGACTGGTGCAATAAAAATAACCTGGTTCTAAATGTTAATAAAACAAAGGAGATAATTGTAGATTTTAGAAGCAGCCGCACAGTCATACTCCGCTCAGTGTTCAGTGTCTGCATTTCCTGAGTTGGATGAGGAGAGCACATCTTTCTCCTTCATCATGGCCGCTTTTTACAGAGGCACGATTGAGAGTGTTTTAACAAAATGCATCCCTGTTTGGTTTGGTGGTGGCAGAACCTCAGATAAAAAATCCCTGCAGAAACTGTAGGACAGTGAGGACAGCGGAGGAGATTATAGGAAGCTTGCTTCCCGTTGTTCAGGATGCTGCTTATAAGCACTTTGTGCTTAGCGGTTAAAGCATTGTTAGAGACTCCAAACACCCACTTCACAGTCTGTTTTTGTTGCTCCCCTCTGGGAGGAGGTTTCAAAGTATTTCTGGCAGGACTACCAGATTCTGTAACAGTTTTATTCCCTAGGTCATCCGTCTGGTAAACTCACAAGATTGTTTTTTCTCGCCATGTACATGTACACATTTGAACTAGACTATGTTGTTTTTTTGTATCATATATGTGGTTATATGCATAATTTTGTATTTATTTATTTATTCTGTCATGTTTATGAAGTGTATATTGGAGGTGATGATCCTTTGATAATGTAGACAATGAAATTTCATTTTAATGTATGCCAATTAGTACATTCAAAGTGACAATAAAGGTATTCTGGACTTTCCTCCTATCATCATCAAGGGAGATGGGGAATTCAGGAGGAAGGGCAACTCAGAGACTCACACCTATCACAATGGCAGGATTCACCAGTCACAAGCACAAACTGCATCATGGCTAAGTGCAATGTACAAACCCAACCCATATAGGCAAGTGGATCAGGAACAACCTTGCTTTTATTCTCTTTCCAAGCAAGTGAGACTCACTGATACCTGCATACTTTCTGAACAGGTGAACCCATGCAGGAGGCACTCAAACTGACTTTTAAGAAAGGTCTATTCCAGCTTGTTGCAAACCATCTTTCTTACAAGAAGACAACAAACTGGTAAACAGAAAACTGCATCTCCCAAAGGCCAAAGAGAGCAGTTTTGCCTCACTGTAGTAAAAGGGAATAGCAACTTCCATACGAAAAAGCAAACTCTGTGATGGAGCTCTTCCTGCAAGATTTGGGGACTGCAACCCTTTTCCTAGGAGTCACATGACTTTCAGAATTTCAGTTACTGCATTCCATGTTTTGCCTGTTACAGATCTTTTGTAGATGCAGTAGATGTTTATCAAAACCTCAATCAATCAAGGAAAAGTCAGCTAGGCACCTGGTTTTGATAGGCCTGGGGTGCCAGTCTTTTATAAAGTGGTGCAACCTCCGTAGCTAAGTCCTGGAAGCTTCTTCTGAGAACTTCTTCCTGGAAGGAGAAAAGATCAAGATTAGCTCCTCAGTCTCTAGTGAGCCTTAATGCCATCAGTAGCAACTCCTAGAAATACTTCCTCTCTCTACCCCAAGTTCCTTTGGAAATAAGTCTGCTAACTAAACTTAAACAGTTTTTCTGCAAAACAACTGCCTTTCCTCAGAGCAACCCCCTTCCTTTCTTCAGGCAGAGCAAATGAACATGAATACAATCACCTTCCCAACCCATGGTTTGAGGCACATGTTACACAGCTATGAGCTATGCATATAACTGTTTCTACATCCAGTAGAATTTGGAAATCAAAAGAACTGAATGAGATTAAGAGGTGGGAGGAGGATTACATAGGTTCTCTACCTTGAGTTATTTGTAAAAAATAATGAAACACAAAATCTTTTTTAAAAGGCAGGCAGTCAATCCTCCATTATTTCCTATTATATAAAATGCCCCAACTTCTTTCCAGAGGTACTTTTATTGGTAGGAAAATGTGGTTTTCAAAGCAGTTCACTCTAAAAGAAACCTCTGCCCAAACATCGCCACAGGATGGATCAACTGAGAATACAGTCTTCAAAAAAATCCATTCTGCAGCCTTAAGTCGCATTAGATAATGTGGTTTCTTTTTGTCTGAAAATGTAGGCTTCTTCCATGACTAGGACTGAAACCTTGTATGGTAATTGATTCTCAGGAAAGCAAGAAACCAGTCTATAATATTTCAGGCTGTCTACCTGGAGGGAAAGCCCCTCCTCAAAACCACTGCCCTTCACTCTCCCATCTGTTAAACTGGGAGATTCCAATAATAAATCCCTCTAGAACAAGAATGTCTAGGACACTAACCTCCTTGGGATTGTCTCCCTGTAATCTGAATTTCCTGGGGGTTTTGCTTCGCGCATATTTGCACCCATTGAAATACATGCTCCAAGAGCAGCCAAAGGAGAAGGAAGCACCACAGGTGTTGGGATCCTTGCCTTGACATGCACAGGTCCGGCTGCAATGAATCCAAAGGGAGTGGGGATCACAGGTTATCAAGTCTGTAGAAAGGCTGCTCATCCCAGACACAGAACCAAGAGTACAGCAGCAGCAGCAGTTTCCTAAGCAAATGGCAGCCAGCTACATCGCAATTGACACAATATAGGTAGCGCTGATACTAAACTTTTGGATACTCATGATCATGATGTCCTTTTGGACTGGCTTCAGGGTCAGGAATGAGTGACACAGGGTCACACTAGTTTTCTTCCTCCAGAGACAGTTGCTGCTGATGTGGAGGAGAAGACCTGCCACAGCCAATGAAAATGCTCAGTGGTGGAACTGGACCTTTTGTTTTGTTTGAAATGTTTCGCTGCTTATCCAAACAGATTCTTCAGTTTGAGCAAGTTACTTAGGGAGACCCCATCTATGTCCCATCCCAATTAGCGTAGTTAAGTGAGAAGTACCCTTTATGTTCTGGATAGGGTTGCACTGCCCCAACGGAAACCTTGCACTTTGGGAATGCAAAGAATAGCTGGCAACTTTCACCAGGAGAGCCTTTGCACAGCTTTGCCTCATGCACCAACTTGCATCCATTCAGAGATTGGGTGTCTCTGCTTGTAGTCATGCATGTCTTAATTACACTTAAGAGTCCAAATGGACTATTTGCAATGCACTTCTATATGGGCTGCCCTTGAAGACCATCCAGAAGCTGCAGTTAGTAGAAAAGGCAGCAGTGCAAGTTGTGAGCCCCTCTCAGTCTGTGCAGACCACACTTCTGCTCTCAAGCTGCCCTGGTTGCCAATGTGCTTCCGGATTCAATTCAAAGTGTTGATACCTAGAGTTTATAGTTACCCATAGAGCTCTCCCTGGCATGAGATCAAGTTATTTATGGAAGCACCTCATATCCAGGAGGGGAGAAGGGTCCTGTCTATTAAAGAGAGCCACCTGGTGAGACACAGGAAGAAATCAGAAATTGGTCTTTTACAGGACCCTAAAAATATGGCTCAGGATGTCTGTTGTGAATTACTCTGATTAAATATTTTGTATTGAATTTCTGTTAATGATTGGGGAGGGAGGGGTTTATATCTGCTGATTGTCTATTTATTCTGAATATTTTTATTCTTTTGCTGGATTAATTGCTAATAGCTATCCAGACTCACTTCTTTGAGATGCACCTAATATATTTATTTATGACATTTATATGGCTGTTTATCTGACAAGAACTTACTCTAGGTGGCATACTGTAATAAAGAATATAACAGCAAATTTAGTCCTCTTTAAAAGATAAAGGAACCCCCTCATTCAAGGAATAGTTCATCACTGCTGGAATCCACTCACATAATGTATCTTGGATTGCTTTAATAAGCTAGGAGAGGCATGGATGTAAAGAGCAGGTGGCTGAGCTCGGAGTCCTAAAAAAAACCCTGTCCATTTTCTCAGACCTTGAAACGGATTCCAGATAACTGATAAGACTCTTCCCCAGGCATCTCCTACAACAAAGCTCAAGTCCAAATCCAAATGATTTGGAGCAACTTTGTCCAATAAATGTTAAACAAATTGTTCCACATGTTCCTGCATGCTCTCTGAGCCCCTCTACTAAAAAGGGCACATGTCACCCCAAATAAGTATAGGTTGGGGCAGCAATATGTAGATCCAATAAGGGGTTGGGAAATTTGCCCTCATTATCACAAGGTAGGTCTCAATAGTGGCTCTAACCCAAGTTTGTTTTTCAGGGAGCACTAGCGAAGCTCTAAATATTTCTTTCTGTTTATTCCATAAACTGAATAAAGTGACGGAAATTTATTAGTGAGGTTATATTCATGGATGGCTTTAATTTAATCAAGGATGAATTATATGATGCTAGTCATCTTTGCAGGCACTGATATTGTAGTTTAATTAGAATGTTTTATTGCCTTTTTTAAAAAAAATAAAATTATAACAGTAGAAACATTCTAAGACACATTGAAGAGGTTTCTTGGTGATCTATGTAATTGGGGTGGAACTACTGGCTAAAGGAGAGGGGGAAGTAAGCAGGCATCCCAGCCTGGCATCCCTTGGTGGGAAGAAATGGCCCATGGCAGACAAGGGGAGCCTTTCTCTCCTGGCTCCCAGGGAACGCCGTCTCTCTGGTGAGGTTCTTGAAACAGACAGGATCAGCTCTGGGCTTGAGCCCATTCCTAGAACTGTCCTGGTTCCTTGTGCCCGACAGGAATCTTACGTGTCAGAGCTCAGCTGAGGGCTGAACTGCACAACCGGCTCGCCCTGTGCACAACAACACCTTCCTCCCTTTGTCCCCCCAGCCCTTACAGAAGGGAGCCCACTTTTCTGGATCCAGCTCAGCTCTTGGGCTGTCTGGCCTGGGCTGGCTCAGGGGGAATGGATGGGTTTCCCTACCGTCCTTCCCTTCACCTCGGCTGACTTTTGTGTACCATAACAGGAATATCCTATCTCCATAAGCCAAGCCCAGGGCTGCTGGGTAGCTGAAGCTTTTCTTTTTTTAAATGGGTCATCTTAGCTTCTCTAGCCAGCATCCACTGAGAAGTCAAGCAGCTTAAGGGTACAGGGCAGAAAAGTTGTTAGTCAAGGTTGGAGTTGACTTCAAATGAAAGTAAATTACAGTTAAACTCTTTATTATTTTGAAAGCTTTGATGTTTATTTAGCAGTATCATTTTATGTATCATCTGGGTTTTATTATTATTCAGTTTGAAGATCATATCCTAGCCTAGCAAAAGCACCTGTACTTCATCCTTCTGTACACATAGTCCTCAGTCATCTTTTAAGAGAAGAAAGGAGTCCATTGTACACAAAGTAGGAAAAATAAAAAAATAAAGAAGGAAACAGAAGGAATTCAATGATAAAAAATTAAAATGCCTGATGTGGTCTTTAAACCTCCAAGATAGCAGCCTCCCTCTAGGCTGGTTATCACCTACCCAATGCAAGCCACCATTTCACATGAAGAAAGATAACAAAGGAGGAGGGTATCTAAATTCCAATCCATTTATCAGCCAAAGGTTCTCTTTTAGTAAATGTCTCTGTGCTGCAAGACCATTACTTTTGTTGCAACAGACAACATGGAAGCCAAAAGCAAACCATTTTGCTTCTAAAGCCCCTGTCCCACTGCACCAACGGAGGCAAAGAGGATGTAAAACGTTAAAAAACGTTTGAAAACGCTATGCATCCGTTGTGTACTCATTGCACACGTGTTTCATACGCTCTGTCCGTCGAGCATCCATCCACTGAGATTTCATCCGCTCAAGAAGTTTTGAGCTGCACAAAACTTTGTGAATGGATGAACTTTCCGCTGTGTACGATGTAAATCCGTGACATATGAGCAACAAACGTTCTATGTCCGTTTATCATCCGTTAAACGTCCACTGTATCCTCTCTGCATCCTCTGGGCATCCGCGCAACTCACATCCGCTGCAGCTGAAAACGGAAAGAGGGAGGAAACGAAAGGTACACGGAACGTCTACACAGCGTCAGTAGCACGGAAATAGAAAGGATGAGCAGTGAACGGTTTGCATCCGATATGCATCCATTAGGCTTCCTAAGATCATCCGTTTAACATCCCCACTACATACTACCCAGGTCCATTCTTTTCCGTTCTGTTTATGCAAATTTTGCCACTTTTTGGAGCGGATGACAACAGAAGGAGCACCCCCGAAATTTTGCTCGTCCGCTGTGTCCTTTTTGCATAAGTTTTGCATCCATGGGACTTAGGTTCAGTGGGACTTAAGTTCAAAGGCATTACAGGAAGGCAACCCCACCTTTGAGCCAAGGGAGGGCCTTCCCTCCCTTCTCTTTCCTCTCCTGCTTTTAGGGAAGAGTCAGACAAACTTACTCATCATTCAGCCCACATCGCCGAGTGGTAGGGTTTCCAAATTTTGTGAGTGTGTCAGTGAGTTCCTGGTAGAGGGTGTCCCCCAGGGACCGAGGGATCCCCTCCCAAGCCAAGATCAAGATGATGACGACGGCATTCTGGCAGTGGTGGCCAGTACGGTGTCTCACCAGACACAGCAGTTTCTCCTCCACGTTGTGCCTCCTGATGACCTGGAAGGCAAGCAAAGATGTTGGTAGGGCCAAAAAGGGACTCCCCTTCTGTTCCTTTGGCAGGCTGGACTGCCTCCCTGGACAAAGCAACTTGGCTAGACTCAGCCTCAACTGGACAAAGCCATGCCATGACCAAGTTTGGGCTTCCTACAGTGGACTACTTGGCTGGATAGGGCCTTTCTCTCTATTCTGAAGTCCAGGCTGAGGACTTGAAGGTTAGAACTTCTCCCATGGCTGCACTCTTGCAATAGATAAATGGCCGAGTAACCTAACCCTCTCTTAGCATGGGGACTCTGAGCTATCAGAGTTGAAAGACACCCCATTATCATCTTTCCTTTCAATTATTTGCAGGGCTTAGGGGCCAGTCAAAATTTACTTCAACTCTTTTGGACAGAGTTTCTCAACCTTGGCCACTTGAAGGTGTGTGGGCTTCAGCTTCCAGAATTCGCCAGCCAGCAGTCCACACAGCAGTCAAATGGCCAAAGATGAGAAGCCCTGCTCTAGGACAGCTTATATTTTTCCTCACTGACCCATTTTGCGATAGGGCAGCCGCGAGAGCTCTTTCCTTCCTTCCCGGTATAGAGCACTTTTTCAATTCTGATGGCTTTCCCCTTCTCGCCATACCTGGTGGGGGAAAAGCAGAACATCAGCACAACTGACATTGATGAGGCTACCTGAGCAAGAATATTTTAAAAAACTTACTTTAAAAAAATACT
The DNA here is from genome assembly GCA_015471245.1 of Laticauda colubrina. NCBI lineage: Eukaryota > Metazoa > Chordata > Lepidosauria > Squamata > Elapidae > Laticauda > Laticauda colubrina. Next base: position 68,601 of record BLBF01000065.1, on the reverse strand, counting down.
AATAATATATAAAATATAAAACAGAAACATTGCATGGAAAAGTTTGCAGAATATGAAAATTAGGAGAAAGTAAAGCTACTCTACTGGAAGAAGCATATCTCTTTTATCTTAATACATCAACTTGAATTAAAATAAAATAAATATGGTTTCATGCAAATTGAATTCTAATGATCATGATCAATAGTCAAATGTAAGAGTTATGAAAGTGTTAATATTCAACTATTATAAGAAGCAAGTTTTAGATTGTTTCCCCTTTGGTTCAATCATGTCCCTTTCTTGGAGACTGCCTGGACAAGTCCCTGAAGTTTTGGAAAGGTTTTTCAGAAGTGGTTTGCCATTACCTCCTTTCCGGGGCTGAGAGAAAGTGACTGGCCCAGGGTCATCCAGGTGACTTTGGGCCTAAGATGGTACTCGAACTCAAGTCTTCCTGTGTCCAGCCTGATGCCTTAACCTCTAGGCCAAACTGGCTCTCCAAGTTCCACATTAGCAGAGAGGTTTTCTTTAATAAAAAAAAATCACACAATAGTGCAAGTGCAGCCTCCTTCGTGTGTGCATTGTGTGGCTATGTATACATGAACAAGGGGCAGAACAAGTGTTGCAATGGATCTTGAGGAAACTGCTGCTTTGCACTATTCTGCTCCTTTTGCTGGCTGGGTTTTAGCATTCACACAACTTGCTAAACACCCTTGTTCTGACTCATTACTTATTCATTATGGCAAGCAGGAAAAAGGATTTGGAGGATCAGGTAAGAGGACAATCCTCATCCTTGGGAGGGAAGCAAAGATGGAATCTGGCTTCACTTCTCTGGATGGTGAAGGGGGATCATCTCAGGTGGTTTCTCTTCCAGTGCTTGGAGGTTCTTCCCCAGCCTCCCTCCTGCCTGCCTCTCCCACAATGCCCTGCCTTTGAGCTGCAAGGGTGATCAGAGCTCACTTAGGAAGGACTCAGAGCACCCAGGTATGTGTGAGTCAATTGCAAAAGTAGAAAGCCATCCAGAGGAATAGAGACACACGGAAATGGCAGGAAAAGACCTAGGGGTCCATTGCTTTTGAGGGTTTTTTGCTTGCTTGTTTTTCTATTTGTTTTATTATTTTTAAAAAATCTTTTTTTTTTTTTGCCAGATGCGATGGACATGTGTTTTATCCCCAGCATGTTTAAACTAAATTACTGGTCATTGATCCATTACCTCTGTTGGAAGTTGGTTCCAAGCTCCTGCTACTCTTTCTGTGAAGTCATCCTTTCTAAATCAATGTCTGTGTATCCCTGCATTCCCTTTGTAGTGCAAGCCTCAAGGACTCCTGGACAAGATTCCTTAATTGATCCATTTTGTAGCCCATAAATCAGACTAAGGTCATAGTAAGGACGGCAGAAAGGGCCAGGGCTATTCATAGTCCCAATACAACATTCTGCTTTAGAGCAGTAGTCCCTAACCTTTCTAGCTATGTGGACAGGACGGAAGGAAATGCTTCATACCAAACCAATATAGCTGACATGGGGAATTTCAGCAAAACGGTGTACCTTGATTTTAACAAAACATAAAATCCTACCAAAAAAAACCACTAAAGGGAGCTGGACAACACTACCTATGGATGGATAGAACGCTGGTGGATGGTAACAATGCACATGAATGAACATCAGGGGCTCCACATTACCATATGGAGAATGCTAAAAGGTACATTCCATGGCCATCTTTACAAGTGATCTGAAAGAGGGACTAGAAATATTTCAAACCATCAGATTTTCAGATGATATAGAAATGGTGTGTGGCAGTGGGGGCAAATGCATTAGAAGAGAGTGCTAAAATTCAGGGGACAAGCTGCAATGATGGAGGAGGATCCAGCAAGATAAATTTCAATATGTAAAACCTACAGTACATCAAGAAAAACCAATGTCATAATTATAGGATGCAGGAAGAGAAAGCGGACAGCAAACTTTACGAATGGATGTGATTATGTTGATGGACCACAAACTGAACATGAGCCAACAGCCCAATGCAACTGCTAAAAATGCAAATACAATCCTTGTCCTTATAATCCACATTCTCTGTCAAGGTCAAGAGAAGGCCTCCTTATTCTGCTAAAAAATTACTGGCTTCATTTCTGGGTATGCAAAATTGATAAGACTAGTGGAGACTTTTTTCTTTTCAAATTCTTCAGGGTCCCTATGTTACTTACCGTTCCTCCATAAGTTCTCTAATGGATGCCACAGTTGGTCCAGATCCCAGATGAGTGTAATATGGCCCCTCATCTTTTTCAACTATTTGTTCTGTTGAAAAAGCAAGAACAAGCAATTTCTTGATTTGCTTTTTGTGGACAAAAATCACTGACTGATGACAGGTCACTCAAGGGACCGTTCCAGTACTGAACAAACACCCAAACTTTAAATGCCTTTTATAAGTTGGGTACTTTTCCTGGCATAAACAGTGAAAGGAGTCTCTCCACGTTTCCTTTTCTGTGTTTGGCAGACAAGGGATATTCCAAAGAAGTAAATCTTGCAACCTTTTCTCAGGAGCAGCTGAAACCTCAACAGTAAAGGGAAACTACTTTCTGATGGCCACTTTACTCACTACCTCCTTTCAACTTTCAACCAAGTAAATACTGGACAGTCAATTGCTGCACTGGATAGTATTCAATTGTTTAAAAAAATCTCCCTGGTCAACAAAAGATGATTAAAGCAAAATATTTTAGATTAAAAAAAACACTTCTGGGACAGTGCCACTGTATGATGAACAACTCAGAATTCACTTTGGCCCAGAGAATGAGTAGCGGCAAAATGAGCTCCCCCCCCCCCCAAACAGCCCTCATTCATCCCACAGAGCTTGGGAAGAATTTCTGATGCTGTCATTCTACAGTGTTTCCACCCGAGGTTCACCTAGGCTTTCTTCCTGCCCCAGGACAAAATTCTCTTGACAGGAGAGAAAAAAAAGTTTGTCTTTCAGCCCAAGGATTCAAGAAAGCTACAGAAAGACACATCAGTCTTCCTAAATAAACGTCCTCCTTTTCCTGCAGCACTTCTGGAATGAGGAGCTTCTTCCAGTTCATAAAATATACCTCACTCTAATAGCTTTGTAAGATCAAAGGATGATCAAAGGATGGTGCTGTTAACAGTCACCTAGCCCAGCTCAGAAAAACAGCTGGTATATCCAGGTCAGATACACATTTAAACAGAGTCCAGAGAAGCTTAAGCTTAAGCTAGCTGTTTCCCTCCCCTCTCCCCACCCACCAGATCATTCCTCCCCATTCTAAGCCCCCTACTACCTTCACTTCATGGAGAGACTACAAAGTAATGCAGGGGCCCCCATAAACCCATCCAAAACAGACGTATGACAGTCTTAAACAGACTGAGAACTAGATTTGTAGGGGGAGAAATGCCATGTTAGTTGTTGAAAATGAAGACTTTTCTGTAGTCCCCGTTCCTAAACCAGAACATGGTCCAAAGGTAACCAAGCCTTATCTCAACACAATGAAGATGCTATGTGGGTTCTTACAGCATCCTGAACCCAGATAAATAAAACATAATTGCTGTGCTGATCTATCATGCGGTGTTCAAACATACTATTCTAGGACAACATGAGGACTAAAATAATAGTCAGCTTTCCCCCCCCTAAATTACAAACTGCCCAATTCCATTTTAGCGTCGTGTATTGTGAGAAGCCAGCCAGAGAGTATTTTTAAATAGAAGAGTAGGATAAAATAGTTTAAATACGTTTTAAGAAGTTAGCTACACAGAATCATCTAAGGCCTCTCCATCATCATCAGACTGGTCTCTCCAAGGACCACAGCCAAAGAACTATGAAATGAGTGCTTCTGAATTTGATAAAAGAACTTCTGGGATGAGTGTGCAGACACATTTCAAAAAAAAAGAACTTAACTTTCAAGCTTAACACAAACTGCCTTCCAGCAAAACTTGATTTCAGAATCTGATTTCTTGATCTTAGGATTATTTCAACTGAAAGGCTTTCCTTGGTGAGTTCAAAGCACTAGCAGCTTTCCCAGCTTGATCCAGAGAACATCAGAATCCAGATTCTCTGAAAAACAGCCAAGTCCTGTCATTCCTGATATAGTACCAGTGTTAATTACTCCAAATATCAATTAGGGACTGAGCTGGCTTCGGGTACTTCCCTCTTCCTTCTCATAACTTGTATTTAAATTGCTTGTCATTCACTATCATTAGCTTCAATGCCGGTTAGCTTCAATGAGCCTTGCTCAGAGTTTCAAAGTTCACAATTGGCTCTTCCAATTCGACTTGAGGCCAGGAATGGAAGGAGGGTTGCATCTTTCATTTCCTATTCCCCAAATAAAGGAACTGAAAACTGAAATGAAAACAAAGCATATTCTGTCCTTGATTTGGAAAAGTAGCCCCAGAGCTGGTTTCAGCATTTTCCATGCCAAAGCCTTACATTTTGCAGCCAGCAACTTCAAAGGCCACTTGGAGAGATGCTGGACTCTGCGGGTCTCATTCCACAGCTGGTGTACGCTGAACTGCGAAGCATCTCCTCCTTTCTAGATTAAGTTTAGAACCAAGAAAGTAATCCGATCCACGTCTGCGGAGATTCTCAGCCACCCAGGTCACAGCTATTTCAAAAGACAACTGGACTGTTGTTTGTCTTTGCAAAGAAGGAAAAAAAGTTCCTCAAGGAAAACAAAACAGTCCACTTGCCTTTTGAAAAAGCATTTTTGGGAATCCAAGCCACAACTCCCATTTTTGCTCTGCAGGATGCTACTAACAAGAGTTTGCTGTTTTTGCCTGTCTGCTTAGTGTAAGTCCAGCTGGTTTGTTAATTAGACCAGAAAGTGTCTTGGCTCAGGCCATGCCCAAATGCCCGGCTGTCCAAAGGACCCAGTACAGAAATCCTCATCTTGCCAAAGCCCCAACTAGGAGAAATGCAAATAAATGTTTGGTCTGAGATCCAATGCCGGAAAGAAACCATTAGTTGCCAATTAAGACTCTCTCTCTTAAAAACTGTTCTGCAAATTATCATTGTTCTGCATTAACGCTACAGATCCTCTAACCCAATGTAATTCTGTGACCTAAAAATATCTGCCAAAGTAGACTGTATGGTTACCAGCAAGAAAGTCTAACCTGCCTAGAATTCAACTAGTGCAGAAACCATGGTCAACTCAGGTCCTATTGCTTGACTGGCCTCATTTGTGCTGGGAAGCAAAGCAAATGGTCCTGGAAACCCAGAGTTGCTGGCTAGGCTGGAAGCTCAAACACCATCCTGGATGAAGGCAGTGAGATGCCACTTTTTTCACAGGAACCACACCTGGCCCTGACAGGGCTTCACACTTCTTGGCTCATAACATCTACCAGTATCACCTCAGTGGCTGGGTTCACAGACTGCATTAAGGTATAGTTTGTTCAATAAGCCACAGTTGATTGCCATTATAAATCATAATTGACTAGCCACAGTGGCTTCATTAATGCAACACATCAACCTAAACCAAGCAACCTACAATTACTGGGTTTCTGCAACATGCCAACTAGTTGAAATGTAATTGACTTGTGAGACCCAATTAATGTTATGGAAACAGTGCTGGACTAGAAACACCTGCAGATTGTCAGTTCTAGTCCTATCTTTGACAAAACCAGCTGAGTGACCTTGAGCTAACCCTCCCTCTCCCTCCCTCCCTCCCTCCCTCTCTCTCTCTGAGGAAGAGGAGGCGGTGGCAATGGTCAACCACTTCCAAAACCTTGCCATAAAAACTGCAGAGGCTTGTTTCACCCTGCCAAGTTCTGGTGGGCAGTGGCCTCCTCCAGGATGTACAAATGTCCACGTTCCTCCTCCTCGCAGTGAAGCAGCTCCCCTAAAGAGGCTCCCTGCAAACAGCATCTGAGAAGACCTCTTGACAGAGGAATCCACAGGGCAAGCAGAGGGCAGCCCCTGGGGAGGGGGGCGTCTGTGTAAATAAGATAAACTACTCTCCACCTCTGGAGTCAAGAAGCCAACAGCCAAGACCCAGGAGACTCTGGGCAGCTAGAAAATGGAATCAGGTGGACTGGGCAAGGCAAGGGTTCTGCGGCAGCAGTGAGAGAGGGAACTAAAAGATGCCAGGCCTGGGGAGGAGAGAAACAATGGAGCTGAGACAAGTGGAAAAATTATGATGGAGAACTCAGCTCCTCAAAGAAAAATAGTGAAACAACAGTGGATTTCTGAATAGGGTTTACACACATTCCACTGTTCCCCAAATCAGGCTGTTGTAATGTTTGTCCTTCCAATTGGAAAAAATCTACTAAAAGGGCAAAGACAAAGCACCCAATGATCAAACATGATCCTCTCCAAAAAACAGGAAGTGCTATTCAGTAGACAGTGTCAATTTAACCAGGGGCTTCCAGCCTCTGCTGTCAGACTTCAAGGGAGTAGCATTTGGTGCACTCCAGGTTGCTCCTTGCCCATGGTTGCCCATTCCCATCCTCCGTTTTGAAGGAGTCCCTCTGCAAGCTGCCCCCAGACTCCATCAGAATTAGGCAAAATCTTATGTCCTTGTTGGTGCAGTTATATATGGATTCCAGAGGGTTAGAAGCAAGTAATCCTGCCCCCAAACTCTCTTTCTATCTTGTGTCCTTTAGAGCTGGAAGAGAACACACCCTCCCTCAAACCAACACCCCCCCCTCAAACCGGCAGTCCCTGCCCTTTGCAATCAGTTCAAGGGCTGCACTGGGAGGAGGTTGCCAACTGCCCAGGAAATGCTTCTTGGGGAACTTGCTCTTAAGTAGCAGCTCCGTCAGTGTGCAACAACACAAAGAAAAGTTTTTTGGGTGGGAGGCTTTTGTAAGGTCGGCAATGCTTTTCCTGATGCTACAGCTCTTTAACAGAAAACTGACCTTTTAAATGTGTTCTGCTTCTCAATTAGTGGTCTAAAAGCAGGGTACCCCACCCCAAATACTTCAAACACTGCAGCAATCCAAGGAATATGTTGTCATTATCAAGTGTCTTTCTTCTGGGATTGCAGTAAACAGGGTCTCTCCTTATTTTATCCTCACACTGCCCTGTGAGATAGGAATGCTTAAGGACAGTCACTGGCCCATTAAACTCACTGACCCAACAGAAACTTGAACCTGACTCACTAGTTCTAATCCAGCCTCTGAAGGATCACAGCATTTTAGCTATCACAAACTATTCCTTGTATTTACAGAGAGGAACTTTGTTTAAAAGCCTCCATGTCACACATTTCACCTGGCAACTTTTAGGAGTTTTGGGGGTGCAGAGCATTAAACCATTAAACATTTCGGAAGATTTGTTTATATGTTGCTCTGCCCCCATCAAGTGACTCTGGGTGGCTAGAGATTCTAGCAAGACCAGAATCAACTGTCATGTCTCACTCAGACTTTGCAAGGACTGGTCCAGAGGGTCAGGTGCCTTCCCACAAGCTGTTATCATGATTGATTTTAAGCACCGTGAAGCAGCTCCTGCTTTTTAAGCAACCCTAATTTTTATTCCAAGCACACAGAAACACTTGCAAATGAGAGAGTGGCCCTTGTTCCCTGTGGCCTCACACACTCACATACCAGGCAGCAAGGGTACAAGATACATTATGAGAACAAGGGACCAAAGCAGTCACATCTCTCCCACAAGCACACCTCTTGCATTTCTAAGCCTGGCCTAGTAGAAAACACTGGGGGAGGAAGGGCCTCCCCACACTCATTTACTCTCTCTCATATACACACAGACTGTACTCATCCATCCTGCTAAGCCAGGCCAGCCGTTTGTGTGCTCCCAACCATGCTACACAAACACCAGACAAGTCACTTTTTGCTCAATGGGACCTATTGACTCAGTGGTGAAAGGCTGCAGCATGCACTTTGGGGGGGGGGGGGTTTGGTCATTTAAAGGCAGAAGAACTTTTCTTATTTGGGGGAGCTCTGAAGAATTCTCAGCCATGGCAAGTTTGAGGATTCTTCAGCCTCTCCAGGCTGAACATTTGCCTGAGGAGCTGTTTGCTTGTATCTTCAATACCTTTCCATTCATGCCTACAAAAGACTCCGTGGTAGACCGGCTCATCACCTTCTCAATTAGTAGAGAAGTAGCTGGTACAAATGATAGGCACCTCGCCTTAGATGACCCTTCAGCAGCCTTCCCTGCTTACTTCCTGACAGGTACAGGGCCCCCGTCCGAGTAGCAGAGGTGCAGGGCCCCAAAGTGGTGCCAAGCCCAACAGCATCTTAGCCTGTGCCTCAGCTTGCCTGGGTGACTACTCCCACCGTGGGTCTCTTCATAGGTGGTGAGAAAAAGGAGATTCTCAGGGGAAGCCAGTGGCTCTGCAGTCCTTTCTGTGAACAAAGCAAGGCAACTTCAGCAACTCCCTGAAAGCTGGATGTGCCATCTGTGCCCAGACAGCAAGCCTCTCCTAAGCATTTCTGCCTTGATTTCAAACATCTGCCTTTGAGAGCCAATGGAGCTGCTCTGTTTTTGCTCATTATGTGACATAGAGTGGGGATCCCTGACCCCCAGGATGCAGCTTGCAATTGGGCCATGGGCCATTCGTTCAAAACCAGGTCCTGCAAACAGCAAGTGAGCACATGCACACAGCTCCATTTGCACAAGCATGCACGCCTGCCACTCACACTGAGCCGTTTCTTCTCTCCATCCCCCAACTCCCACCCCCACTCACCAGTCCACAAAGCCAGAAAGGTTGGGGACCATTGATACAGAGGTACCTGGGAAGCATGTAAGCCAGCTCCTCTCCTCTTCTAGCGTCTGCCCCAGCAGTGCAGCCCATATTTAGAAGCAAACAGAAATCACTTTCACCTACAAGGGGATGCCACACTCACCTACTTGCTCAGACTATAACATGTTCTCCATGCTGGGTTCAATGTGGGTTGCAAGGAAAAAAGTGTCTCAGGTAGGCAGTCTCACTTTTCCTTCACATCCTCCCTCCTCTCTGCTAAAGGAAGCCAACCTTCCTTTCATTTTTGCAAAGCCCCCCAGGTGGGAGAGTGTCTCTGACTTACCCACACAGTCACAAGTTGGGAACTCGGCTTGAGCTCGCTTGGCAGGCGTGTCCAGCAAACTTTTGGTTGGGGTATCCAAGTATTTTAAGGGAGATTCCAAAAATCCACTGAGAGTTGGTATAAACGGCTCTTTGTTCTTGGTTGGAGTTCCTTCCAGGGTTGCCGGGTCTGTGTTTTGGTTTTCGTCAGAGTAAAAGCATGTGGTGGAGACCACTGTAATAGCACCAGAGGATTCTATTTTTATGTGTTTCGGGGACCGAGTGGCAAAAGGGTCTTCCGAGGATTGACTGGCCCCTGGAAAGAGGGAGGTTTTGAGACCCGTATTGGGAGTGTCTGCCAAAGGTTGTGCACCTTCCTGGGCTGAAGGCTGGACAGCAACATCCAAACCATCTGGTGGCTCTGGAGACTGGCTCAGAGAAGAGAGTGGGAGCAGGGGGGAAGGGGGCTGAATTGGTAGAGGCCCCTCATTGAGAAGCAGTGGGGCTGGAAGATCTGGATTCTGAAAGGTGAAATTTTCACCAAACTCAGTCTCAAATTCTTTGATAAATTCCTCCAGCTTGTCATCCACTGCAGTAGGATTCTGGGTGAAGAATGGATGGGCTGCTGAATTAGTTGTCCTGTGGAAGGCTTCCTCATGCCCATTGCTGCAAGCCACAGCAGAGGAGCATGGAGCAGAGCCCGGCCCAAGGCTGCTGGCTAGGGGCACAACTTCACAGGCAGAATTCCCTGGGAAATAACGCTGGGTCTCCTCCTGGCCAGGATGGCAGGTTTCCTGAGTGTTGGAAGCTGGGCTTCTATTTTCAAGTAGCTTCTGCAACGGAGACTTCTCTGAAAGGCTGGTGGCCAGGGAAGCAGGAGACAAAAGCTTGGTAGGAGTAGAGAGGAGCTGTTCAGGTTGAACCTCTTTTCTTGGGCACTTGAGAGTGGCAGCTGCACGACAGCCCTCCAAGTTGATCTGCCTTGCGGGCAAGAAGAGGGGCTGAGAATCCTTCTGCCTGGACTTCTTGATGTGGATCTGCTTGCGGAAGGGCTTCTTGGAGCCACCATTTTCAGGCTTCTTCTTCCTCTCCTTGACTGGCTTCTCCAGCTGCTGTGGAGGTGGCTGAGCTTGAGCCCTGGGAGCCCACCAGTGAGGCAGCAGCTCCTGCGTCCCCCCGTGAGTTCCATTCTGGTCAAGGAAGAGGCTGCGCTTGTGGTGAAGGTGCTGCTGCAGGGCCTTCTGGGTTTTCTTGTGGAAACTACTCTCCTGCAGGAGCTGGGACAACTGTGGGCTGGAAGAGGGAGAGTTGTGACAGCCAGCATGGGTGTTTTCGTCCTTGTGGGTGAGGTGCTCCTGCTTTGGTTTGGCCACTCTTGCTTTGCCTGGGATGCCTCCAGGCTGCTTGAAGACAGATCGCATGCAGCCATTAGAACTGCCCAGCAGCTGCTCCAGCTCCGCCATGGTGTCACTGACCAAGGAGGATGGGGAAGTGCTGAGGTGCGGGTCCCACCCTCTGACTTTGGGCTTCATTTCTTCCCTCTGTGGCTCAGTGAACTCTGCCTTCAGGGGGGTAGAGTTGCAGGTAGGAAACAGACCATCAGATTCTAGATGGCCATTGGTGCGGTCAAGGCAATAGGGGGCTTCATCCTGAGCACAGTTCACCCCCTGTGGCCAGGAGGGGGATGCAGATGCTACTGGAGTTGGGAGCAAGCGGTGACTCGCCTCAGACTTGGAGGTGTGGCTCTGGCACATTCCAGCACTAGACACAGGTAGCACCATGCTGGGGTTGTGTGCTGAGAGGAGGGGAGGCTGCTCTTGGGAGCCAAAGGCCATGGGGCTTTGCATGGGGCTCCCAGGAGGGGGCAGAGCCTGCGTGGCCGGCTCTGGAAGAACCGTGGAGAGCTGTGTGAGGGCTTCGATTGCAATGGCCGTCTGGAGACTAATGTTCTTCTCCTTTGCAATGTTCAGTGCACTTTGAGAAAGGGGGAGGGCTTCCAGGGGGCCCAGAGTCACCTGCTCGCCTGCAGCTGGTCCCTGCTTGGTATTAGCACTCCTGTCTAAGGGGGGTTGGGGAACTTGGCTGAAGGGCTGGGCAATGCAGCTGTCCTCTTCTCCAGTGGCTGATTGGATCTTCTTCTCCAGCCATTCCAAGTAGTCTGGGCACTCAGGACCATCACAGTTGCAGTTGGGGGGTTTCATGCCTTGCTTGGCCAAAGTAAGTGCAGCTTTGAGGGCATTCAGATCCTCAATTCCAGGGTAGCTGTTGGGAGGAGGCATTGCCAAACCATCCTCTACCTCACGATTCATCTCAGCGTTAAATTTTTCATACAGCTGCATGCTTAATGCGGAAGGGGAAGCGAGAGGTGCCAACCCATGCGAAGACATGGCAGCCTCTGCTGCTGCTGAGAAAGCCACTAAGTTTTGAGCATCCTCCAGGTTGGCATTGCTGCTGGAAGAGTCTCCCTGGCTCAGGACAGCAGGTGTGCTCTCCCAGCAGGCGACCTCTTGCTTGGCGCGCGGGCTGCCAAGCCACATGCCGGGATGCATTAGCATGGCCCCTCCTCCAGCAGCTGCTTTCCCTTCGCCATTGGCCAGGCCAGCTGGGAGGGCGTCTCTTAACCTTCCTTCTTCGGCATGGCTAAATGGCTCTTCTTCCATGTGGCCTGTTTTGGGTCCATCAACCAAACTGCTATCCAAACTGGTCTAGAAAGGAAATTACAAAAAAAAAAAAAAAATTAGTTTGAAAATGGCTGTTTCCTTTTAGTCTTTTCTAGAAAGAAAAAAGAAAAAACACCAGCAGCATCTTAAAAATGAGCACATGGAGTGGGATATATTTCTGTGAATTAAGAATCGGCCCATTTCAATCACCTAGTTTCCAAGCCTGTGATCCAGCAACCCCAGGGGTCCAAAAATTGCTAGAGGTGCCATTTTGCTCCCCAACAGTCACCATTTCATGAAACGGTCACCATTTCCAAAGAGAATTTTAGATATAGTGATTAAGTTGCTGGCCTAGAAACTAGCAGGTGATGAGTTGCAGTCCTGCCTTAGGCTGGGTGATTTTGGGCAAGTCACTCTCAGCCAATCAAACTCATAGGGTTGTTGTTGTGGGGGGAGGAGGAGGAGGAAGCACCATTAAGTACATTCGCCTCCTTGAGTTACTATAAGGTAATACAGGTGGGATAAAAATCTAATAAATAAATCAAAGTATAAGTTTTCATAATGGCACGTATAAGATTTAGCAAAATCTGAGGAACAACTCCATAATCATTATAACCTGTGATTTCACAAGTTTTCAGCCACTCAAAGCAAAATTAAAATATTCCTTATTTAATTTGGTGAGTTTTGGTATGTCATCCGAGGATGTCACATGTGATATCCCGTAGTACCCACAGGCACCCTTGCCAAAGCCTGGTTCAAACAATCACCATCAAAACTTTCACTGATAACAGAGCTTGGGGAGTTTCAACACTGAGTTCCTGGAAGTGCCAAGAGATATTTATAATAGAGACCGAGGAACTTAAGAAATGAGATTCAATGGTTGGGAAAGTTTCCAATTCAAATCCTAAGCAAAGATTTTATTACGAAAGGTCGATCAAGGATATTTGATCCTGGACAGATTAGAGATCCTGACTGGGGTGATCTGTGGTAGATACACTGTTGTGGACTTCCTAGGAGTTAATTGAAATAACAGATTGATAAAAGAGGGCTTTGAAGTTTAACTTTGCTGTTGATTAACCTGTTAACTATTTTTTTTCTTTGTGTCTCTGTGTGTGTGAGACAGGTAGGTCAAATTGGGTTGCAAATAGTTGTAGAAGTTTATAAATCTAGGGCCTGTTTTGCAAGGGGAAAGCTATTATTATTATTGCAATATATTTGTCAATGTACAACTAGGAGAGATAATATGTGTTTTGGTTTTTTGTCCTTTTAACATGTTTGTAATATTTTTGTCTGGATTTTTTTGTCTCTGTAATTTCTTTTTCATTTCTTTTGGATTTTGCATTTTAATTTTCTGAATAAAAAAAAAATGTTAAAAGGAACCAAGTCCCAGGATTTTCTATTCGTATCTCCAGGGTATAACAGATGAGACTCAACTGATCAACTCAGACATGAGACAACAGTTTATGATTTTGGTGACAAGCAACAGGAGGGAGGATTTTGTGATTACTGCTGAAAACAGAATTATGGGAGCCTTTGGTGATTGATTCAGAAACCTAAAAGAAATTCTGTTCTGGGCTCAGTAGATTCCAGCACCCCCTATCCTCCAGTGAGTGAAGAGATTCAGAAAATACCAACCAGCCTCAGCGTGGGCGCACACACGCGCACACACACACCCAGCCGATTTACTGCCCCCAATCTTGCTGAAAGAGTCTGAAACTAACTGGCAGTAGTTTCAGTGTGTTTTTAGTCTTGCAATTTAAATCTCTGTGAGACAATCAGAGGTCTCTCTAACTGACCCATAGGAAAAATAGATGATTCAATCAGCTCAGCTCAATGACTGAATCAGATTCAATCATTCCACCAGCTGCCACTGATCCAGGAGAAAAATAAATCTGCTCCTTATTTCTATCCCCCAACGTTGACATAATAGAAAGCAGGCATAAGATGATGGTTTGTTCAAAAGAAAAGGAAGAGATAAACCTTCAAGAAATGACACCATTACTATTGCACTGAATAAAAGGGCAGAGAAACTGAACTGGATTGCTTTATAAATTTTTAAATAATTATATAAACAACTGTGCTTTATCAGCAGTTCTGCAAACAGTTAAATTTCCTGCTATTTCTACCCTGATTATTAGCTGCTGTAGTTTCTTGCATTGAGGAAGAGAGGGATATTAGCGCTAAGGAATACCAACAGACTCCAAAATTCCACTCAAACAGAGTCAACAGTTGCTTAATTTTTATGTTACTGTTTTGCACATCCTCGCAAGGCTCTTCATTGCATAAATGTCCCAGGCTAAGTAAATTTTTATTTTGGGGAAGGGGAGTTTGACACTGACAAAAGTACTACTTTTCCTCAGCAGGTCTGCAAAACCCAGACTGTTTTTTTTTTTTTTTTTTTTTTGGGGGGGGGGAGTAGGTTGCCCATGCTGTCCTTGAACAGAAGGCCAGGAACATGGCAGGGACCTTCAGCATCCTTTGGTCCAACTCCCTGGCCAGTATTGGTATCCTCTCTCTATCAGCATCCCTGACCGCGGATAGTCTATTTCTGCTCCAAGTCCTCCAGTGAAGAAGAGTTCGCCAAATTCTGAGGAAGATTGTTTCATGGGTTGAGACATTTTAACCTTCAGAATTATTTCCTGGTGTTTGGCCAAAATTTATTTCCTTGTTGTTTAACCCCTTTCTTTCTTGTCCTCTCTTCTGTCCCATTTTCTGACTGTCCTTTAGATACTTGAACCCAGCTATCTATCTCCTTCGGCTTCTCTTTTCCAGGCTGGCCATATCCAGTATGTCTAGTTATTCTTTGTAATTTTTTCTTTCCAGACCTTTAATTGTGTTGGATGTTTTTCTCACAATACACTCCAGTTTGTTTATTACATTTTTATCCCACCTCTTATACTTAATAAGTAACTCAAAGTAACAAACCTCCACCCCCCTCTCCTTTTTCCCATAATAACAATCCTGCAAGGTGGGATAGACTGAGAGATCTAGCTGATATTTTGTCATCTAAAAGATAGAGGAGGGAACTAGAGGGTCAACTTTACTGGACTTAATTCTTACTAAAAGAGATGAAATGATAGAGGGGGTTGAAGTTGCCAGAACTTTGGGGGAAGAGTGACCATGACATATTGAAATGGAATATGAAACAAATGCAGGCAATAGAACAAACCAGGGTCTTAGACTTTAAAAGAGCTGATTGTGACAAACTCTGAGAGAGCTCGGGAAGGATTCCATGGATGAAAATCTTAATCTTTCTTGAAGATTAAATCTTTCTCTAAGGGGAAAACAACTCAAGAAGTTTGGGAAACTCTGAAAAATTTGGTTAAAAATGCCCAATTCAGCACAATACTACTGAAATAGAAAAACAAGAAATCTAAGAAGAAACCAGCATGGTTATACAAAGAACTCTGATAAACTGAAAGCAGGACAAGAAGCAATGGATGGAAACTAAACAAGGAGAGAAGCAACCTAGAAAATGAGAAATTTCCTGACTGCTAGAACAATTAATCAGGGGAACAGCTTGCTTCCAAGTTGTGGATGCTCCATCATTGGAGCTTTTTAAAAAGAGACCAGACAATCATTTACCTGAAATGGTATAAGGTCTCCAACTTCAGTGTGGGGTTGGATTGCAGGAACTTTAGGGTTCCTTCCAACTCTGTTATGCTGTTCTATTATTCTGGGTCCATCCCTTCAAGTGCAAAGAAAGTCCACAATGGCATAGGATCTCCTGCCATGGGCAGAGGGTTGGACCAAAGACCTCCAATGTCCCTCCCAACCCTTATTATCTATGTTCTACTTTCAATCTACTTTCCACAAATAACAAAGAAATATGTGGTCTTCCCCAAGAAACCATATATGGCCTGGCTGGATTGGCTCTGGAACAGCTGCCCAGATTGGCCCGAACAATTCACTTTTGTATCACCCATAACAGCAGCACCCCTTAGCTAATGTCTCATTGCATATACAGTCATTCTCATTCCATGCAGCGACTCAGGAGCCCTGGTGGCGCAGTGGTTAGAATGCAGCAATGCAGGCTAACTCACTGCTCATGCCAGAAGTTCGATTCTGAGCGGTTCAAGGTTGACTCAGCCTTCCACTCAGCTTTCCAAGGTCAGTAAAATGAGAACCCAGATTGTTGGGGGCAACATGCTGACTCTGTAAATCACCTAAGAGGGATGTAAAGACTGTGAAGTGGTATAAGTCTAAGTGCCATTGCTACTTCAGCTTGAGGCCCAAAGCTGGCTGCCACCAAAAAGGGAACCTTCTGTCCCTGTTAAGGGAATCCTATTTCAAGCTCTGACCAAAGAGCTGGTTTTGGTTTACTCCAAAAAAATGATGCACATGGATTCTGGGAAAGGCTTATGCCTTTGTTACATACTGTAAGCCAATATTAGTGGTACAAGAAGCCTGCTGCATCCACCACAAGGCACTGTGAGGAGACATCTGACAGCAATCACACCTAAGACAAAGCTTGCGGGTGGGGGGGAGCACCAGAAAAGACACTCCCTTCCTCTCTTCTGGGACTTCAGGGGCTTGAGATCTTTTCTCTCCAATGGGAGGGGCCAGCAGAGAGGAAACTGTAACAAAACGGTAGCAAAACCATTGTGTGGGTTGAATGTTTAAAGTTAACATGCTGGGGAAACCCATCAAGGGCTGGAGAACTATTTTATGGAACAATTTCAAACAATATTTCTTGACTCTGCTCCAAGCATCCTTGTTGCTTTCACAATTCTAACCAAGTTTCTCATGGCCTTCCCTGCTTAGTTAGTAACATAAAAAAGAGCTTTGGACAGAATCCCTTATAAAAAAAAAGTACTGGCTCATCCAAGGGTCCTGAACTGTGGGTCTTGTGACATGTCAGGCAGCCATAAACAAAGCTGAGAGGGTCACAAACTGTCCCCCACTCTGATGGACCAGCTGCCTCTCAGAGTATCTGACTGGAGAGGGAAGGGCAGTCTGCAGCGCCACAGGGGTTAGAAAAGGTATTTTTCTTGTCTTAAAAGGAAAGGAGGGGGTGTCTGCTTCTATACTAACCATCGCAAATGTAAGAATGTTACCGTATTAAAGAAATTTTGTGATGAGGACTTAGAGACACTATTCATTAATTGCAGGCCCTTTTATTCCCCACAAGTATTCTCTTCATTCATATTAGTTGGGGTCGATAAACCATTCCATGCAGGCATAAACAACTCATTGTAAACCTTAACTGATCAAATTCTGTGGGTTGAACAGAGATATCCAGACTCACTACTCATTGTCTTAGGAGATTTTAACAGTGATAACCTAAGTCGGGAACTGCCAAGATACACTTGACATATCAGCTGTCTCATTAGTAGCAAGAATATTTTAGACCACTGCTACTCAACATTAAAAGGTGGTTCTCACAATGGCAAACTAGAAATGCAAGTCTACAGAAAAAAACACCCATGCTAACCAAGTGCTCCACTACCAAAACTTCCCACAAGAAGTGTGTAAGAACTTTTAAATAAAGAGTCCAAACACATTGCAGTAACCTAGAACAGCAGAAAACACAAATGGAGCAGCTATACAACACATTCCAATAAAATGGATGCCCACTCAACTTTATCAAAAAGTATCTGACTACTCAACACAATACAACACAACCAATGCAAATCCTAAAAAGAATTACACTGCCATACATCAAGAGTATCTCAGAAACCACAAATAGACTACTACAACCACATGTAATCAGGTATAGCACACAAGCCAACTGAAGTCCTTCAAAACATCCTAAGCAAACAAAAGACCCAGCAACCCCAGAAGAAAAAAACAGGAGTCATCTACTACATCATACGATATAACGACTGCAACAACCATTATGTAGGACAAACAGGCAGAAGATTGTCAGAAGGCATCCATGAACACCATCTGGCAGTCAGAAGACATGATAAAAACTCTTCAATTTCACAACAAGATTTAAGCATAGTTTCAATTGGGAAAATGTGACAATCCTAGACCAGGCCAAGTCCAAAAATGCCAGGGAATTTCTAGAAACCTAGACATAAATAATATCTACAGACTATGCAAAAGAGATAATCAACCAGCCCAAAAGAGAAAAAGGCTCCAGCATCTGTCCACCAGTAGTAAGAACTTAGATCAGAATAGATTAACCTCAAGGTTAACTTCAGACCAACGATCAGGTAATAAGCAATACCCCAATCAAGAAACTGCCAAAGAGCCATCAGTAAACAGCCCACCCAAAGAATCTCTAAGACCACTCCCCCCACCCACACACCAGAATATAAGCCAACAGCAAACAGTGCTCTTTACTAGCATCGATGATGTTACCTAGTTAGGGTAATAAAATATTTCCAAGAAAATAAGCAAGCTCAGAGAGCACCAAGGACCCCTCACGCTTATCACTCTCTACCAAGAGCAGTTGTGGGCCACTCTGATCATTGTATGATTCACCTTGTACCTGTTTACAGACAGAAATTTAAAATCATAAAATTGTGGTTAAAACAGTGAAGTCTTAGGCTGAGGAGGCAAAGTTAAAGCTGCAGACTTGCCTTGATTGCAGAGACTGGAGCGTTTGGTTCTGCAACCCAACAGGACAGACACAGACTTCAGAGGATAATTAGGACTGCAGAAAAAACAATTACTACCCATCTGCCTTCAATTGAGGGCCTGTATACTGCACAAGTCAAAAATAGGGCTGTGAAAATATTTACAGACCCTTCATATCCTGGACATAAACTGTTTCAACTCCTTCCCCCAAAACGACACTATAGAGCACTGCACACCAGGACAACTAGACACAAGAACCGTTTTTTCCCAAAAGCCATCACTCTGCTAAACAAATAATTCCCTCAACACTGTTCAACTATTTACAAGGGGTACATTACTATTACTGTTAATCTTCTCACCACTCCTTATCACCCATCCCCTCTCACTTGACTGTTTCCTAGTATGATTTGATTGCTGATTGTACCCTATGACTATCATTAAGTGTTGTACGTTGTGATTCTTGATTCTTAATGAATATATCTTTTCTTTATGTATACTGAGAGTATTTACACCAAGACAAATTCCTTGTATGTCCAATCACACTTGGCCAATAAAGTATTCTATTGTATTCTATTCTATTTCTATTTTATTCTTGAAGTTGCCTCAACAAACTTGGATGAACTCACTGATAATGTGACATCATAAATTTTGTGAGGACATATGTGTGCCAAGTAAAAAGCTTGTGCATATACATTAACAATAAGCCTTGGTTTCTCAGCTAAGCTCAAGTAGTTGTGCCACACAGGAAGTTGTGCTACAGGAGTGAAGATAGAATGCTGCACAATCAGGCCAGGAATGAATTATCAAAGGAGATCAGGGCAGCAAAGAGAAGCTACTCTGAAAAGCTGAGAGTCAGCTCTTAGCAAATGAACTGGCAAATGTGTGGAGAAGCCTGAAGGACATCATTGGCTACAGCAGACCTCCCTCCTTCCCTTATTGACTCATCAACTGGCAAATGATCTGAATGTGTTCCTCTGTAGGTTTGAGAAGAGATCACTGCCAAATATTGCTACCCTCCCCATCTCAAATATACCAACAATAGCCAAATCCCCTATACCTGACCCCCCCTCCCACTGAGCCCCCCACCACTGGTGATCCTAGAAAAAGATGTGCAGGTCTATTTCATAGGCAAAAGATCATGGGGGGGCTCAGAGGGAGGGGGCCAGGTATAGACCCATATGGAACAACTCCTCCTTGCTTGAAAAACTGTGATGAACAACTGGCCCCATCTTCACCCTCACCTTTAATAAATCACTGGAGGTATATTAGGCCCCCTCTTGCTTCAAATACTCTCCTGTCATCCCAGTTCCCAAGAAACCCTCCATCAAGGAGTGGAATGACTACAGACTGATTGTTCTGACATCTGCAGTTATAAAAACCTTTGAAAGGTTAGTGCTGGCCCACCTGAAAATCATCTTGGATCCACTTTTAGATCCCTTGCAGTTTGCCTACTGCACAAATACATTGGCAGATTATGCTGTCAATGTGGCATTGCACTACATCTTGCAACCTCTTGAATCCCCAAGTAACTGTGCAAAGGTCCTTTTTGTAGACTTCGGCTTGGCATTCAGTTCTATCATTCCAGAAATTCTTTACTTTAACCTGACTCAGCTACTGGTAGCTGTACCTGTCTACACTTGTAGGTGGATTATAAGCTTTCTGACATATAAAGAAACAGCAGGTGAAGCTAGGGAAAATCACATAGAAAACCTGTTCAATTAGCACAGGCGCCCCCAGGGCTGTGTACTCTCTCCATTGCTCTTCTCTCTGGATACCAATGACTGCATCTCTAAGGATCCCTCTGTTAAAGTATTGAAGTTTGCAGATGATACAATGGTCATTGGTCTGAGTAAGAATATAGACAGAAAGTTGAACTACTGGCCCTGTGGTGCAGCCAGAACAATCTGGAGCTGAACACACTTAAAATTGGAGAGATGAAAGTGGATTTTAGGAGGAGCCCTCCTACCCTATCATCTCTTACTATGATAGGCAACAGTATCCACAGTAGAGATCATTAAGTTTCTGGGTTCTATAATCTCCCAGGATTTAAAATGGACACCTAACATTAGAAGCTTCATTAAAAAGACACAACAAAGAACATCACTCAGAAAGTCCAGAGGGCCCAAGGATCTGCTGATACAGATCTACAGAGGAATTATCAAGTACTTCAAAACCATCTGGTTTAGTATGGATACTTCGGATTGCAGAAAAAACAACTGCAACCAGCCTGACTGCACGAACCAGAAAGAAGGATGAAAAAAGATCTACAGGCCCCTTATGTCTTTATCTTGGACATAGACTGCATGCAAAATTATTCAGCAAGTATTTTGACCATATCATGTAATGGGGAAGGATGTGGCCTAAGCAGATCAACACCCTATATCAAAGTGTGTATAATTATTAGGCAGCTTCTTTTTCTCATGGTCCAAAAAAGAGATTGAACTGATTCTGAAAAGTCAAAAATTGTAAAAAGATTTTGAGAAGGATGCAGCACTCTTGAAATTGCTAAAATATTAGGCCATGATCAAAGACCCACCAAATGTTTTGTTACAAATAGTCCACAGGGTCACAAGAAATGTGTTGAGAAAAAAAGATGCACATTAACTGCCAAAGATTTCAGAAGAATACAGCGTGAAGCTACCAGGAACCCATTTTCCTCCCATGCTGTCATATTCCAGAACTACAACCTACCTGGAGTGCTCAGAGGTACAAGGTGCTCAGTGCTCAGAGACATGGCCAAGGTAAGGAAGGCTGAAACCTGACCACCCCTGAACAAGACACATAAATTGAAACGGCAAGCTTGAGCCAAGAAATATCTGAAGACACATTTGTCAAGGTTTTTATGGACTGATGAGAGTGACTCTTGATGGACCAGATGAATGGGCCTGTGGCTGGATCAGTCACAGAGCTCCACTTCGACTCAGACCCCAGCAAGGTGGAGGGGGGTACTGGGATGGGCTGGTAGTATGAAAGATGAGCTAGTCGGACCTTTTCAGGTTGAAAATGGACTTAAAATCAACTCCCAAACCTACTGCCAGCTTTTAGAAGAAACTTTCTTCAAGCAGTGGTGTATATATAGGAAAAAGTCTGCATCTTTCAAGAAGACCCTGATTTTTATGCAGGACAAGGCTCCGCCGCATGTACTCCACTGCGTGGCTAGCCAGTAAAGGCCTTAAAGATGAAAGAATAATGATCTGGCCCCCTCCTCACCTGGCCTAAACCCTATTGAGAACTTGTGGGCCCTTCTTAAATGGGAGGTTTACACTGAAGGAAAACAGTACACCTCTCTGAAGAGTTTTGTGGTTGCTGATGCACAAAAAGTTGATCGTCAACAGATCAAGAAACTGATAGACTCCTTGAATGGAAGACTTATGACTGTTATTGAAAAGAAGGATAGCTATATTAGTCACTGATTTTTTTTTCTTGAAATGTCAGAAATGTTTATTTGTACATTTTGAGTTTTTTGTTTATTATTCAGACAGAAATAAACAGATGGGCAAATTTTCATTTTTCATTTAGTTGCACAATAATTCTGCACATTAATAGTTGCCCAATAATTGTGTGCACATTTTTCCTAAGAAAGCCAAAACCTCACTTTTACTTTCTTAAATGTTCACATTGAGGTTTATTAATGTCTCAGCCATCCAAATATGCAGCCCACAACAGAAACCTCCAGAGACTCTTTTCTTACACAAAAATAATTCACAGCACCAAGCTGTTCAGAGCAAAAGGAAATCAGCAACGTGCTCCTCTTCTTCGCAAAGGAGTCACTTTCTGGGGCCAAGAAAAATGCCCTCTTTTATAATGCAGGGGTGAAAATTTGAAGAACTTATCTTCAAGTGGGCTTTCACTATATGGCATGGATTACAATGCCCATGCAACATGCCCACATCTATCTAAAGGTCTCCAGCATGGATGATAGTTGTCGCTGTCCTAAGTCAGAGACCAGACTTCTCCCAGCAGGGAAACACAAATCGCCACAAAGGAGATTGATAATTGAAGGTTTTGGCAGATGGACCATTCATATGACATAACTCGAATTTTAAATATTAGCAACAAAAATAACAAAAATGCAATTTGGATCAGAGGTCTCCAACTCAAAATGGTCACGTGCTTCATGACAATACTACACCTGAGGGCACAACCAATGATGTGAGCCAGAATATTTCGGTTCAGGTAAGCTGGTACAGCTCTTCCTCCCCAGCCCTCCTCATCCCCGAAAACCAGCTTCACTCTCAGTGCCTCTTTGCCAAGGTGTATTGAGACTCTTGGCCCTCAGGTGCTTTTTCTGCAGAACCCAATTTCTCTCTCAGGTTCCTGAAGTGGCACTTGCTCTTTTTCTGGCTCAGGGCTCCTGCTGGAGGAGGGTCTTCTATGAACTAATAACAGAAAAATGTCTGGCTTGTTGGATTGAATTTTCCTTTGGTTAGAAAACTGCCACCACTGGCATTTTCAAAATTGCATGATGTTTGTCTTTCAAGTGATTGTTCTAAATCAGGAGGAATTTTACACATCTTCTCCCACATAACAAAGCATGTAGCTCAAGTACCTGCACCAATTATAGATACTGAAATGAGCAGGTTAATTGGGACCATACTCAAAACTTCAGAGGTGTCTGTAGGAGGGTTGTGGGGGGAGCAAATGATGCAGAGAGTTGTGCTATAAACTTTCCCCCTTTTATGTAACATCTCTCTCTCTCTCTCTCTCTCTCTCTCTCTCTCTCTCTCTCTCTCTCTCTCTCTCCCTCCCTCCCTCCCTCCCTCTCTCAATTAAATACATAAATTAGAACTTTTATAACTCTACTGTGATTATTTTGATGAAAGCATCTGATCCTATAGATACCTCTGGAGGCTATCCAAAATATGAATGACTTTCTGCACTCCTCATTAAATGTTAAGGAAAGGTTTTTTTTGGAACACTGTCCTTTATTTCCAAGATATTTCCTTCCTTTCTGCCTGTTCCCAAATGCTTATTGTGTGCTAACACCCTCAAAAATATTTTACCCATTGTTCCTGAGAAGTAAGTGGTTTTTTCTGGGGTGAGAGGAAGGCAAAGTTTAAGAGGAGGAGGAATAAACCACCCCCCAAAGAAGAAAGATCCACTGGTCTCTGCACTAACTTCCTTAGGTTTGGCTGGCAGTGGCAGCCCCCACCCACCCCGGTCCATCAGTCTCCCTTACCCCAGCTGGGGTACTTTGGATACCATGGACTGGGAGCTCAGTCTGGCATCCAGCCCACATGGCTCAAGGGGTCCTTCACCCAGTAGAGGACTAACAGTGAGCCCACTCAGTTGCTACACCAACACTAGCAGCAAAGGGAAGCCATCACAGGGACTTTAGGCTTTTAAGACCAAGAAAGGCAAAAACAACCAGTTATTTTAATTCCAGAGACCACTGATTAGTGGGAAAATGTATGTATATTAATGTATGTGTTTCTCATTCCCTGCTTTTCCAAACACAATTTCACAATTGCTTAGCACGTACCTGATAAACTGGCTAGGTAACACTCCTGCTCTGACTCATCCAGTGTTCCTGCAGCTGGGACTCTCAGAAGTCCATAATTTGGAAACAAGTCCCTCTGCTCAATTTGCAGATTTGCCATAGAAGTGCATGCAGACCTGGAGCCCTATCAGATCATGCTCTGGGTTTGGTCTTCACTTGACTTGAACCACCGGGTGGCTGGTTTGTCCAGGTAGATCTGGAATAAGTTCCAACTGAGTTCTCGCTCCCTGTACAAAAGCCCCACCCACCCACAATACTATCACATCTGCTTATGACACCTAATTTGAGAACTCCTAAATTATGAAAAATTAAGCCAGCTCAACCATTAAAATGCACTTTGAACAGCTTTTCATTCAACTTTCAACTATTGCTATATTTTCTACAGATTAATTCTATGCAGGGTGAAATGTCTTATTTTTTTCTAAATTTACTTCTAATCAACCTCACTGGTGGTCCTTGCCCTGATGGTTGGCGAAAGGAAGAAAAACTATGTCAATTTGCTCCAGACCATGGGAAAATTTATGTACCTGAGTCATATCCAATATTTTATCTCTTTGTTGTCGGGAAGTTGTTCGAATCGCCCAAAATTTTAATTATTCCTATATTTGTTCCAGGTCTTTTCTATCCTTTTTTCAAACATGGACACCAAAATTGTACATATTCCAGATGCAGACATATTGTAGACTTATCTAACAGCATTATAGTCTTTGCAGCTTTGTTTTGAACCCCATTCTTAATTTCCCAAAAGCAGAATCCACACAGATGCTACTTGCAGACTTGACACTCATAGTGAGCCACATTATAAAGTGAGATATTTTTCCTGATGAAACCAACCTGGTTTATCTGCAACCTTGGCCACCTCATCAGATGCCCAAATAGAGCCCATTTATGAACATTCAGAAAGCCCCAATGCCAAGACAATTTTTGGAGAATTATCCTCCCTGAAAAAACACAGATCTTAGCTATGGCTGAATCTGAAAGGCCTCAATTCAAATCCCCATGGACAAACTCAAACAGAAATCTTTTAGAAAATCAATTGTCTTCCGTTTCAATGACTCAGATTCAAATGGGAGCAAAACTAACCTGGATTGACAGATCCAAGATGAAGAGGTTCCACCAACTGATCCCCATGGTCATGCTCCATCTTAGCAAACATGTGCTAAGAAGCCTCCAGAGGCTTTCTGATGACCCTGGAATTTGGAGACGTGAGGTGCCTTCTGGGAGGAATCCAACTGCTTTTAAAATTCATGGTAAACCAGGAACATGTAAGATCCATCAAAAATTGCAGACTTCTTCAGTAACCCTACCCAATCCAAACTCATAATTTGTTCACCTGGGTCACATCTAGCCAGCCACACCAATAGCAATACTGTTTTGCGGAGAAGCATATAATTTCATCTTAAATGAATCACAGCAGGGGTTTCCCAAACCTGCTCCGATGCGGCATGACACTGGGCTATACACAAAGGGTTTTGCCTTTGCACATCAATTTACATGTGCTTTGAATGTCCCATGAAAGCTCAGTCTCTAGACAAAAGATGGATTGCACTGCAGATCATACACTGCATTTTAATTTAATACCAGTATGTTCTCTGTACGCAGCAGCCTCAAAAAGTTTTGAATCATGTTCCACAACTCTGCAGGAGCTGCTCTGGGACTTCGTGCCTCAAAAGGAGCAACTGTATCTTTAACATTATTTTCTCCTTTGAGCACTTGAGCTGAAGCAAAGGCAGAGGAGAAAGAAAGAAATCATTGTTGTTCTTATGATGCATTAGCTGCAACAAAATTGCAGTCAAGAGAGCAGATTTGGGAACAGAATGAAGCAAGTATTTGTAGCCTTAGAATTACAATTTAATCTTAGCCGCCCAAATACTAAACACAGCATTATTTGTGAGCAGGTACGGTTTTAAACATTGTTATACAGTACATAAAATCACCATTCGCATTTGTTGGATACTCATGTAATTTCTGTGATCTGTCTCTTTGTTCCTCCTTAACCCGGCAGCACCAGCAGCAGCCGGAGCCTTTGCGCGTTCATCCGTCCCCCGTCCCGGGCAAAGAAGCGCCCCCACCGCCACCTCAGCCCACCTTGAGCTCCTCTCCTCCTCCTGCTCCGCAGACAAAGCTCTGCCGAGGCGCAAGGCAGATCTCACGGCAAAGGCCAATTGCGCCCTGCATGGCTTTCCCCTCGCCTAAACGGCCCCAGACCATCCAAGCAGACAAAGACGCTCCTTCTTTCTCGCTTGCACAAGGAAGCGCTGCGCTCCGCTGCATCCTTCCGACACACAAGGACGCGAGGCAAAGGGAAGCGCAAAAGGCCGGACGGTCCCTTTCCAAGAGTAAACCTGCCTGGTTTTCGGCCAGTCGCACCAATGGGGACCCCCACCCCGTCTGGGCAACACAACGCTTCTGAATTCTGCTCCGGAAAGCTACAAGTCTTTTGTGGCTGGAGGTTTTGGCCGCACCAGCCACGGACCTCCGACAGGAAGCCTGAGCCGGGGTCACCTTCGCCCTCCCAAAGGGCCCGTCTCCACCCCACTCACGTCCGGCACTCGGAACCGACCCCCCTCCGCCGCCGCTTTGGGTCTTCACGCAAAGCGAAGGTTGCCAGAGAAACCCGGAGCTCCCTGTTTGGCAGGGCTCCGTTCCCGAGCTTGGCTCCCTCCGTCGGTCGGCCGGCGGGCCGGCGGGCGAGCCAGGGAGGCTTTGGGCGGCGGGCAGGCGGCGGCTGCATCCGGCCAAGCGCTCGCTCCCCGCGCCGGCCCTCCCAGAGCAGCTCCGGGACACAAAGGAGGCGGACGGACATCTTGGAAAGCTGCAGGCGGGCGCCGAAGGAAGCACTTACGGTTGCCGAAGCCGCTTGGCGGAAAGCGCGCCGGGGAGGCGGGCATGGAGGGGGCGGCGGAGACAAGGGTCGGTCGCCGAGGAGGCAGCCCTGGTCTAGGGGCTCAACCGACACAGACCCCCCCCTCTCCTCTCCGAACAGCTGTGGGGGCCATGATGCCTCCCGCACATTGCACGTACATCGCCAGGATGGCTGCGGTACTGCACGGAGTCGGAGCGGGCTGGCCTGCTGCAGGAGGCAGGAAGACGGTCTTCCCCCCTAGAAGGGGAGGGAGCCACACCCCGGCAGGCTCCGAGGAGGAAGGCCTGCGCCGCTCTGCGCCTCCGCCTGGGGAGCTTGGCTCGAACCCATCGCGCCCCAAAGTCCAGCGCCGCAGGAGCCCCTCGGGTGACCCCTCGGCCACAGCAGCGCCCATCTGCAGTGCCTGCTCTGGGAGCCTCGTTCTGAGCCATCGGGCTCACTCGTCTGCCAGCCCCCCCCCCCCCGCCAGGGGGGAGCCAACATCAGGCACCACTGCCTCCCACTTTGACCTTCGCTTTCTGGTGCAACTTGGAAGCCCTTGAGCTGTGGAATTGCTCCACCCAGACACCTTCCCAGTCAAGCCTCCAATCACATTCCCAGGGCTGAGAAGTAAGTCATGGGTCTGAGGGCTCCACAAAAGAACCCAAGCGAGGTCTCACGCAGGCGAAGTAGGCGTTCTATCCTAGGCATTCTATCTGGTTACAACCCAAAGTTTTCCCGGCAGGGATATGCCAAACTTACCCATCCAATAATTGCATGTTACTAGATACATATTTCAAAATTCTAGTTGACTGCTACAAAATGAAGCCACCTTTCACCATTTGGTAGATGAAAATAGTGCTTTTAACACCTGGGACAGATTTTGGCACAGAAGATATGCACACTTTGGCTAGTACAATCACACCCGTATCTGAGAATTCTGTCACCAACAGAAAAAATGCTGCTCTTTGATCACCATATCAATGACAACCTCCTCAAAATTAAAATGGCAGACAGAGTGCCCATTTATGTGCCCTTGAGAAATGCCCAGATATTTGGCTTTGGAGGTTTGGGGCTGAAGGGGGGGGTAGTTCACTATAAGCAAGCATTCACAAGCATTCCCAAAGTCAAAAACAGGAACGGAGGATGGAATAGCTGGATAAGCATCATCCGTGCTAGATAAACACCATTAGCAAGTACAAGTCCATGAAAAAAAAAATCAGAAAAATGGTCAATGCTAACAAAAGCCTACTGACTTCATCATAACTTAGAGCAGCCAATTCCATCCAAATTTTCAAGTGGGGAAAGTAAAAAAGCCTCCCTCGAATCAAGTACATGGGCTTGGGGTCATGCTCTTGCATCCCAGGAGCAATGCTGTTCAGGCTTATGGCTCTTCCCTTTCTGGTTAAAACTCCCAATTCTGCAGGGAGGGGTTCCTGATGTGCCCAGCTGACAACTTTGCCACCCTAAAGGTGGAAGTAGAAACTAAAGGGCAGCCATGCTGGACTTAATTCTTACTAATAGGGACAAAATGTTTGAGGGAGTAGAAGTTACAGGAACTTTGGAGGAGAGCAACTGTGTCATATTGAATTCATTATAGGTTCAGGTAAATGGACAAAGACCAGTGTTTCTTCAAAAAGCTAAGAGAGGATTCCATGGACATAAATTCTCACAGTTCAACATGCTTGGAACCCTGAAAAATGAGTTTATGAAGGCCCAAGCAAAAACAATACCATAAAGCAAAAAAAAAAAAAAACCACATGAGACCAGCAAAGAGCTCTCCGATAAATTATGGGATGATAAGATCAAATATGAACAATGGAAAGCAGGATACATAACTAAAACAGAATGCTAACAAATAGCTTGAATCTGCAAGGAGTCAGGAAAACCAAACTGAGGAAACAGTGTCCACTAATGCAGATGGCAAGAAGGTGACAAGCAGCAGGAAGAAATCAGAACTGCTTAATTCCTTCTTTGCAACTGTTTATAGGCAAAGGAAAGAAACACCTCAACCTATGAAAAAAGAATTGAGGGAGGTAAAACAGGTATGCAAGTCAATAGAATTGAATACTTTATTGGCCAAGTGTGATTAGACACACAAGGAATACTCTCAGTATACAAACAAAATAGGCAAGGAATTAATAAGAGAATACCTAGCCACCCTGGATGAGTAGAAATCATCTGGACCGGATGCTTAACACCCCAGCGTTCTGAAGGAGCTGCACATGTTATCTCAGAGGCACTGAATGCAGTCTTTCAAAGCTCTTATGACACAGGGGAACTACCAGAGAACTGGAAAAGAGCTAATGTGTTTTCAATCTGCAAAAAGGAGAAAGATGAATCCAGGAAATTATAGGCCAGTCAGCTTGACATCAATACCTGGGAAAATCCTGGAAAGGTCAATCAAGAGGAGGATTTGTGAGCACCTACAGACAAAGTGATTACTAGAAGCTGCCATGGGTTTGTTAAAAACAGATCGTGCCTGGTAAATTTTATTACCTTCTTTGATGAAGTGACTAAATTAGTGGACCAGCAAAGTCTGGGGACATAACATACTTGGACTTCAGCATTTGATAAAGTACACTACAGCCTACTTCATGGTAAGGTAGAACAATGTGGGATAGCCAGTACCATCACCAGATGGATTTGCAATTGACTGATCGACTGCTCCCAGCATATTGGTTTCAAAGGAGCGAAATCTACCTGGAGGGAAGCATGCAGTCTGGTACCCTAAGGCTCTTTCTTTCACCCAGTACTTCAACATCTTCATCTAGAAGAATCTACACAAGGGTTCAAAGGGGAACTCATCAAATTTGCTGATGACACCATGCAGGAGGGAATAGCTAATACTTTAGGAGATACTCAAGAACCAGAAGGATCTTGACAGACTTGAGTATTGGACCCGATCCAACAAGATGCAGTTCAGAAGTGGGGAAATGAAGGATCTGCACTTGGGGAGGAAAAAACCTGCACAGGTTCAGAATAGGTTGTACCTGGGTCAATGGTAATAACTGTGAGAGAGATCTAGGTATGGACCATCACTTAAGTATGAACAAGCAATGTTCTGCAGCTGCCAAAAAGGCCAATACAGTCCTAGTCCGCATCAACGGAGGGATAGCATCAAGATCATGAGAAAAATGATAATGCCACTTTTTACTGCAATAGTGAGGCAACACTTGGAATAGTGCAGTTCTAGTCACTGCAATACAAAAAAGATCTTGAGATCCCAAAAAGTGTGCAGAGAAGAGCAACAAAGATGATAATCTGGAGGTTAAATCATATTTCTTGGTAACTTGGCGAGTCAAATCACTTAGTGCAGGATTTTCTGTTTCAGTGTTCAATATACAATATTGTCCTACTTGGAAGCAATTCATGTAGTGAATCTTTTATGGCAGACCTATTAAATAAAGTGTCTTTCCTCCATGTATCCCAGAATTTGTTTCAAGCACAAAACAACTTACAGCAAATGACATTGTGTTATACAAATATTTGATTTGCATAATCTGCAAGCAAGTTGAATAACATACAATTAAGGCAACCTGGATTTTTGCTACTTCAGTATAAATTCCCTAATCTCCCAGAATAAATAACTTTATCAGTACAGTACAATTTATTCAGCACAAAGTTTGACTGCATAAACAATCAAAAACAAAAGTAAAACCAAGGCATTTCCACAGAATTTGAAGTAGGAAACTTTCCAGGGTCTAATTCAGTCCCTCTGAAGTATTCCAGCAGAAAATCACTTTCCAGCTTTCCTCAGTGCTGAATAAAAGAATCCAAAGCAGTCCAAAATGCAAAATATTCTAGAGAAGTCCAACACATTATGTTCCGCTGGTCTACCATATTTGAGACAACGTAGGGGTATGCCAACAGTTTCCTAGAACTTATTCCTCCGGACTAGAAACAGTTCCTACTGTTCTGGCAGCTAGAAAAAAATGATTCCCCCCCCAAAAAAATTCTTCAGGATATATTTTCCAATAAGTTAGATTTTATATGAAGTAGGGTAGTTGTCCAAATGAGAAGTACTCTAATTAATTTGGAGGCCTATGGAAGCCACAGAACAATTCCAATCCCTTGCTTTTTTTAATAGAGGCCTTGACTTACGACTACAATTGAGACAGGAAAATTTGTCCATAAGCCATGCAGTTGTTAAGTGAGGCATCACATGGCTGCACCTGATTTTATAGCCTTTTTTGCCACAGTCATTAGTTGAATCACTGTGAACATTAAGTGAGGCATTGTGTGACTGTGACTTGCAACCTTCCCTGCCAACTTCTCCATTGACTGGCTGGGAAGGCCATAATTAGTGCCCATGGGACTACAAGAGGCTACAAATGTTGTGAATGCAACCTGGCAGTCAAGCACCATATTAGGATCATTTCCTGGAATGCTGGGATGGTCCCAAGAATGAGGATTGGTCATAAATCACTTTTTTGAGCA
Organism: Laticauda colubrina; assembly: GCA_015471245.1. NCBI lineage: Eukaryota > Metazoa > Chordata > Lepidosauria > Squamata > Elapidae > Laticauda > Laticauda colubrina. The sequence continues at coordinate 37,698 of BLBF01000065.1, read as the reverse complement.
CCATCAGAATGGTTCCAAATGAATTGTCAAAATCCAAGGGTTACCTGTATCTTCTGCAGGAATGAAATTAAGCATTCAAAAATATAATATAAATGCTGTGAATATGATTAACAGCACAAACAACCCAGGAACTGGTAAAAGAATTGTGCTAATGAGAAATAATTATTGGGTAGAAGAAAGGCAAACTTTCAAGCTGACATCTCAGAAATGACCATGTGCACAATCCTAGCCTATTGCTGCTGAATGAATATGATGCTGTGCCATTCCTTTTCAGAGGACTTGAAGAACTTCCTAAGGTGTCAATCAAGAAAGGTTTCAGAAAGCAGCATGCCTCTGTGCTAGAACAAGAGGCAAGTTGAAACAAGCCCAGGAACAGCTTCAAGCAACCAGCTCTGGCTTTCTGCAAATCCAATCTCTCTGCCCCTTTGCAATTTCCAAGAAACTTGGAGTGATTCACCCACAACCAAATGTAGTCCATTGACTCCAGACCCCTTAGACTCTGTCTGAAATAGGAGCTGAATGGAGGACATGCATAGGATCATCTCTAGCCTTCAGAGTAACCTCGCCTGCTGATTGTGGGGTGGAGGTGGGTTGGGAATGGCATGTTCCATTGAGAGCCACTGCAGGTGCTACTGAAAGGGGGAGATTCACTTAGGTAAGATGGGAGGGGTAAAAATTTATAAATAATAAAAATATTCCCAAAGGCAACTTGGAAAACTTTTTAAATTCCCATTTTAAAGGTTCAGATTAAGTTACATTAAAGCAGCAGCTAAAAATACCTAGCATTCAAAATGAAGTTGGGATTCAGTTCCACGGGGCACTTCAGAAGATGCAGGACAAATGCAATAACTGTTGGTAATTGTCCTATGTAACTTTAAAAACAAAACTTTTCAAAATCAGATCTAAAACATGACTCAGCCCTGATTATTTTCATTAGGATAGTAGAATCACCAGTCACAGTGTGTGTGCGTGTGTGTGTGTGTGTGTGTTTTGGCGGAAAGCAGTTCCAATCAGTTGTTTATATTGGGGTCTCCAACCCCCCCAGGTGGCAGACCGGTACTGGGTTGTGGTCCATTCAGGACCAGGCCGCATGAATGGCAGGCGAGTGAATGCACGCAGTCCTTTTGTGTGAGCCACAGGCACTCATGCGTGTGTGTGAAGCTCCATTTGTGTGAGTGGCGGGTGCGCTCATCATTCACACCAATGGAGCTTCACACGTGAGTGCCTGATGCTCGTGCAAATGGACCTTCCGCTCACATGGAACCATTCCCTCTGCCTCCCCCTGCCCCTGTCCCCTGTCCCGCAAGGCCGGAAAGGTTGGGGAGCACTGGCTTATGCTGTGAATGAGTATAAAACCAGAGGCGGCAATCCTGTCAAGGTAAGAACAGCTGGGGAAGAGGAGAAGCTTGTCTTCCCTGAATATGATCTATCATTTGGGTTGCTTTTGTCCCAGATTTCTGAAATACAAACACGCAAAACCCAAAAAGCAGAACAGAACCTGGAGACAGACACAGTGACACAATACCCCTCTCTCAAATCTCTTGCCATTGCCAAAATAAAACACTGTTTCCATCCTAAACCTCAGATTTACAAAATGTTATTTTTAAAAAGCTTGGTCTACATAATTTTCTGGAAAATCCCTTCATAAGAAATTTGGAAGAAACTGCCTTCAGAACTTCTTCCAAAGAACTTGAATCAATATCCTTGAAAGAATTCCCTCCTTCTTCACATGGTTATAATCAGGAGCAACCTTGGAACCATCACTGAACCATGCTGGTTAATAGCTCACTTATTTTACCTTTTTAAGGGGAAGAGCCAATACTGGATTATGGAGCATAGAGTGGGAGGGAGGGAGAGAGGGAGGTTAGAGCTGGCTCAGCAGGTTCCAAGTCTATTAAGAGTCAAACAGCCACCTCCCCAAAAGAAAACAAAAGAAAATTAAATAGCATAATAGGTTGGAGTGCACCAGCCAGTTTGGATACTACATAGAGAAGAGAATGCAGAAAGAAACAGCACAGGAGACAAATTTAGGTCTGTGAATGGGTGAACAAATTTGGCATAATCCATTAGAAAACGGGGCAGCTATGGGGAGTAGGTTAAAAGAGTCAAGGTGGTGATGGGAGCAGTGTGTGTATGTGTATCTAAGTATATATATGTACTGCATATACCCACCTACAAATTTCTACACCACCCATCTCACTTAACTGGACTGTTTACAAACATAATTAAAAATACTAAAAACAGACTTAAAAAGTTAAAAATTGCACGTTAAAAGACTTTTAAAAGCAGAGGGAGTGTCCTACAGCCACCAACCACCCCCAAGGTTGCCTGCCACTCTTAGAGCCCCATGCCAATTGAGTCAAGAGAGTGGGGGTCTGTCTCACCTCTTTTTTAAAATGCTTTGTGGAGAATAAGTGCCAGCTAAACGCACCAGTCATGGTCAACTTAGCTCACCGGAGGGAAAATTTTGGGGCATTATTTCCTTGTGCCATCAGCCACCCTGGTATGGAAGTGAAAGGGCAGTCCTGGCGCACTGGAGAAAATTAGGTATCCAAGAGGCTAGTGGAAGACCAAAAGCACATACACATTTGCATGTGCTCCAGGGCCTTCAGCCCTAGGCAAGGAATTCTAGCATGGAAGATGGTGCTATGCCAAGCAAAGCCCTGTAGTCCCTTTGGACTGGCATTCCAGGGACACAGCCAAGGATGCAAAGAAAGGGGAACACCAGATAAAATGGGCTCACTTGGGACACATTATGAAGAGGCTAAAGAGGACTGGGACCATGACAGAACCTTGAGGTACCGCACTGCATGCTTCCATGTTGATGTAGTTCCATTAAGAACTACACGTGTGTGGTTGGTCAGCCAATTGTGAATCCATCTGGTGGTGCTACTCTCTATCCAGCATTACTCTAGCTTATCAACAAGTAGACTATGAACTACTTTTTCAAATACATTACTGAAGTCCAAGTATGTTATGTCCCCAGCATTTTGCTGGTCCACTAATTTAGTCACTTCATCAAAGAAGGTAATAAAATTTACCAGGCACGATCTGTTTTTAACAAACCCATGGCAGCTTCTAGTAATCACTTTGTCTGTAGGTGCTCACAAATCCTCCTCTTGATTGACCTTTCCAGGATTTTCCCAGGTATTAATGTCAAGCTGACTGGCCTATAATTTCCTGGATTCATCTTTCTCCTTTTTGCAGATTGAAAACACATTAGCTCTTTTCCAGTTCTCTGGTAGTTCCCCTGTGTCATAAGAGCTTTGAAAGACTGCATTCAGTGCCTCTGAGATAACATGTGCAGCTCCTTCAGAACGCTGGGGTGTTAAGCATCCGGTCCAGATGATTTCTACTCATCCAGGGTGGCTAGGTATTCTCTTATTAATTCCTTGCCTATTTTGATTTCTATGCCTGTTGTAATTCCCTTGGTGCTGCTTTTATAAGTTGGTGTATTCCTTCCTTTTGTGTAAAAACAATGCAAAGAATTAAGTAGTTCTGCTTTCTCTCTGCTGCCCTGTCACCATCTTGCCATCTGTAATTTCCTTGACTTTCTTCTTGTTCCTTACATATTTTATTATTTTGGCCAGTTTTAGCTCATTCTGGGCCTTAGTTTTCCTGAGTCCCTCCTTGCAGATTTGGACTATTTGATGGTATTCAGTTTTAGATATGGGCTCCTCTTTCCATTGTTTTATATTTGATTTTTTCCCCCCTCAATTTGTCAGAGAGCTCTTTGTACAACTATGCTGGTCTCATCTGATGTCTTTTGTTCCTCTTTGTGGTATTATTTTTGCTTGGGCCCTCATGATATAATTTTTCAGGTTTTCTAACAGTCTTGTACTGTTTTTCTATTTAGAATTTCCATTCATGGAATGCTTCATAATCTCTCAATTAGTCTGTTGAAGTCAGTTGTCTTAAAGTTTTAAACACTAGTCTGATTTGGCTCAGTTGCCCATGGTTGCCTTATGGTGAATTAAAGTAAGACATAATCGCTTTCCCCCAAGTTCCGACAATCATTTTGTCCATATAAATAAGATTTGTCCAGTATAGTTGGTATAGACATTGGTAGGTGCCAACATTTGGACCTGAGACACATCCAGGTATTTTGTACTTGTTGACAAATCTGAGCATCCTGTTAGTGCTTGGCACAAACAGTAGGCTGTGCCATTTGTTTTCCCACCCATGTCTCCCAAGGACTCCGTGGTGCTAGGTATAGCTGTCTGTCCCCACCCGAGCACTGAAGTCACCCAGAAGGATAAGTTTCTTGCTGGCAGGGATTATTCAAATAATCTGATCCAGGTGCTCCTAGAAAGCTCCCTTGTTGCTCATCTGGATTCACAAGAATTGGTGCATAAGTGCTGAACTTGCGGGATCTGCTGAGAGGAAATTGGAACTTCATGTTTGTTCATTTATTCCAGTGGGCAAAGTAGAGGTATTCTTCAGTAGACCAGGTCTGATTGTAAAATCTACTCCATGAGTCCTGTGGCTTTCCCCTCAAAACCACCCAACCAACCAACCCACCCCTGTATATCCACTCCTTGATACTTCCTGCGACCGTCTTCTGCACTGGTCTCACTGAGTGCAGCAACTTTACTATAACAGCTCATCTTTCAGGCCTTGATACCTTGCCTCTATCCAACAAGTATGGACGTCTCAGGCTCCAAAAATGAGTTTCCTTTTATTCTTTTTTCTTGATTCTCCAACACTAAGGAGATGATCTGCTCGCTGTGGTTAACTAGCCAGAGGTTGTTGCAGGGCAATCTTTTGTGTACCTTTTCTATCTCACTTCCTCATGCAAGGGTGGCTGAGTTCTAAGCTAGGAGGGCTGACCAAACACCCTTTGTGCTGTTGGCCTGCTCAGCTGTCCCGGGTACTGAGGTGAACAACCACTGATCCATGGGCCACCCACATGCAGATTTGAGGCTGCAACTGCCAGTTGTCATCTCCACTTGTTACTGATCAGCACAACTTACAACCATAATTCCAGGCTCAATTATGGTTGTAAATTGAAAACTATCTGTATGTAATTACAAAACCCTGCCAATGCAATGTCAATATATGATGAAAATGTATATATGTTAATGTTTATATAGACTTTACTGGAATGAAATATCCAATACAAAGAATTTTGATTATGCATTCTTTTATGTTTGTAGATTTTGATTTGTGAGAGTCACACAAGTTCTCCCAGATGAGAGGGGGGGAAGCAATCAGGCAACCACCCATCGTTTCGAGATCGATTTTCCATGTCAGCTAAAAGTGCACATATCTAGGGATGTCTGAATGAGAGTTGGATGAAAACTCAAGGTGGTGATCACAACTGCAAGATCACAGCCTCACTCCTCCCCCACCCTCTGGGACACCTGCACACAGCAACACATGAAGTTGCTGTTAGCCCTGCTCTGCCCAAGCCCTGCTGAGATGTTTCTCCTTAAGGGCAGAAGAAAATACTGCTCTGTCTCTGAGCCATTGGGGCAAATCATAGTACCCTGGGGAGAAAGACCTCACCACAAAAACTCATCAGGGGTGGGGGGAGGGGGCCTTATCTTTGAAAGATCAACATCATCCCATAGAAATGTGTTCAGAAAAGTTGCTGGATCTACTACTGCCTTTTGCTCATTCTATTCAGAGGCAGAAGGAAGTATATTTCCAAACACTTTGAAGAGAAAAAGAAAGAAGTTGAGAGAAAAGGGTGCCTGTAGCATGCCTACAGGGCTTCCTCAGTGCAATCAACAAGGCAATGTTTTTCGTCTGCTTTTCATCTTGCTCCTGCTCAATCTTCCTCCCATACAGTTTCACACAGAGATCTGCCCCCTAACCCAAGTAGGCCTTTTTAAACTTGTTGGTGGGTTGGTTTTTTGTTTTTTCTTTGCAACAGGACCAGATCGTCGCAAGGACCTGCCTGCTACCAAGGCAGCCTCACCTGGAAAAAGAAAAGAGCTATCTGATTTGCTCTAGAAGCTGCCTCTGCTACTCAGACGAGCCCTGGAGAGCAATGATCTCATGCTCAATGTGTCTGCCGTATGTCATGGTCAGATTTTTTTCTCCTGAGGACTCCAAGGAATCCTGCAAATAATTCTTACAGCTTGCCACATTTGACCTCATCATAGCAGCAGCAGAAACCTTGTTAACTGACTCAACTGCCTGTGTCACCTGCTAAAAAGTCCTAGGACAGGATCACCATGCCTGAAGCACACCATCTTGCAGATGTCCATGTCCTATACCCTGTAGGATTTTACAAACTGGAAAGTAATGTAATTTTCCCCTTAGTATGTGAATTGCTGCAGTAGTGGATACATGTGGAATTCTGAAGCCTGTTTTGGAGATTCACACACATACACACACAAGTTTTCATTGTTCACATAAATAGAGCTGCCCTCATGCGCTTGCCTGCCACTCGTACCAGGCCCCAGCCCAGGGGTTGGGGACCCCTGCTCTGGGTTGTTAATGCTCCCAGAAAATGGGCAATCAATTCACATTTGCCCTTCCTGGCCACTGCCTGAACCCAGAGAGAATTCTCAGTAAGAGAAGTTAATACTTACCTGCTAACAAATACTGAATGCCTCCTGAATCCCTGAGAGTTGGGAGGCACACAATGTAATTAATAATCTCACACACAGTTTTTGCAGTTAAACAAGTACCCTCTTTTCCATCAAGATAAAAAGGAAACTGCTAGGGCATTGTCTGCAGAGTGCCTTATCCCCAGCACGATGCCTATTCATGCTGGATCCCATGAGGAATGAGGATCAGGAATGAGGAATGAGGAATGAGGCTGAGGGGTGGGACAGGACAGGTATTGGCTGAGAGCACATGCTGCCCTTTGGAACTCAAGGCACCCAAAGGCTCTGGACGGAAGCTCCCGGGCTCTGTCCCCTGTGATCAATCCCTTATTAGATCTGCCCCTTTACTCTGGCACAGCCCTAAGACTAAAAAGTTGTTCTCCCGGGTCAGCAAAGGAAAAGACAATGCTAATAGCCCTTAGAATACCAAGAGAGGGTTGAAACAGGGAACAGTAACTTTCAATGCAACATGAAGTTTTCACCATCCTCCTCCTGCCTGTTTCCCAGCTAAGAATAACTCCTCTGGAAAAGGCTATCTTTGAGCACAGGGGTCCTGGAGCTGGTGGGTGGAGGGGGATTCTGGCACGCCATTCCCTTCAAGTCAGCATTTCTCTTCCAAACATTCCCCCTGCATCTCTCTCTTAATGGATCGGTCCTAACAGTGGTTTCCCCAGGCCAGAGGGTTCCCTTATTTTGTTTAAATATTACATTTCATAACCTAAAACAGTGAGATAATTTATCTATTGTACAACAGAACATAGCTTTGCTAATTAATTATAATAGAATAACACTGTACAGGACTGGGTGCTTTTTGATAAATATCAGACCATAAATTATTAGAAGTTTATAAGTTGGTGCCAACCTTTGCATGTTCAGCGCAGCTATACCAACCTATTAGAAAGTCAGCTATATCAAGCAAGTTGCCCCATACTGCAGCTTCTCTATTAGGGCATTTTGCCAACATTGTTGTGTCAAACATAGACTGTAAAGTCTCTAACAGTCATTAACAAAAATATAAGTCTTTATACAGCAATGTTTCATTTGTGTTCTCAAATGCTGGGCTTATCTTGGTATTTCCAATATAAAACTTTTTCTAAAACCCTTGATTGTTTGTACAAGGGTATGTATATAACGTAAATTTGTTCCAGTTTACTTAGGGAAGGAGGTGGAGGCTGGTGGGAGGGGGGGGGTCCTTTGTAGCAGAATCGGGGGGGGGGGGAAGGAAGGCTCAATTCTGTGACTGACTTCAATGGCGGCCATTTTTGCAGAGGATCCCATAAGATCTCTCAACAGTCCAGTTAAGAGATCCCAGCATCAGGAAAGAGAAAGACTAGAAAGATCTATTGTCATCACAGTTCATCAGAGTTGATCTAATTTATCTCATTCTCTTTTTCCTGGTACAACATAAAAAACAGCTGAAGGAAGCTACACAATGCTGAAAAAAATACAGTGCCATCCATTCCAGCACAATTAACCAAAATGAAACCACACTCAGCAAAAAGGCTCAAGCACTGTCCTTTCTCCCCCACAAAGCAATTCGCATTTTTTGCTAAGTCAGCCCCACCTCTGTCCCTCTTTCCCAAACACCCTATTCCAAAAACAACGTATCTTGTTAGGAACCCTTTTCCCTGCAAGATCACAGGTCGTTTGTGGACCAAACGGATAATCATAATCGGTGAGGGTCTGGACATCCAGAGCTGAAAATTGCAGGCTTTATACAGAGTTTCTCCAAATGAACCAAGAAAAAACCACAATGCCTTATGTGGCCACCACACGGGCCACAGAAGGACCAGGAGACAGAAAATGTTGCTTGGTTTCCCCGCTCCCTAGCCTGGGACTGAGCTGGAACCTGCTGAGTCAGAGAGGAATATGCACGCATGCAAGGCCAGCAATGTTTGTAAACCTAACAAGCCACGTGCAGGCGGGCGGGCAGGCGGGCGGGTGGGCAGGCAGGCAGCAGAAGCCAGTCAAGAGGGCCAGCCCCGCTAGGAGGCCACAGTCCTAAACCAATGGGAGGAGATGAGGAGTGCTCTTTCCACAGCCCAGTGCTCTAAAATTAGAGTCACAGCCACTTCCAGGATCCTTCTGTAGACACAGCCAGATTTGTGGCACTGAAAAACTAGTGTGACATGCAGCCCCAAGCCAAGAGCCAAAGACTGACCTAAGAAAACTGGCATAGTTGTCTAAAGACAGCTCCATTCCTTCGTTTGCATCACTGGCAGGGATACAAGGAGGAAGTGAGTTCATCAGAACATTTGAGTCTTTTATGCCAAAATAGTAAATTACAGCTGTTTCATATAGCACAGGTTTAGATTTTTTTTTTCAAGGTAGGAGAGCTCAGCTGGTCACCAAAAATTTGCTCAAAGTACAAGTACAATGCGTGGAATGCATTGAGAATGTTAAACATGTTTAAAGGGGAAAAAAGGAAATTCAGAGCTAGGCAATATATATATTAATATGAGATAGTAAAATTTACAGCAATATTAATTTAAATTTTAGCTGACAGGTAATACTTTTTGTTTTCTTTAGTTCTTCCTCTGCCCCTAAGTTTCCGGCCACTGCACTGAGTCTGGACTTACTGAGTCTGGACTTCCCAGTAATGGTGGTGCGTGTGCCTGGTCGCTGCCTCCTGCCCCTCCCCCACCCAGTACCCCCACCAAATGGCCCAAACACCACGGTCACCAAACTATCCAAACTCCAAATGGCCCCAGAGTTCAGCACAACAGTGGTGTGTGTGTGTGTGAATGGGAAGTCCCCAGATGCTGCTCCTGCAGCTGCTTCACCACTCTGTGCTCTGCCCACCCACTTGTTCACCCATCTGTCCAGCTCTTCCTTCAGTGGGGAGCCACCATTGCTCTGCCCTTTGCTCACCTGCTTGCTTGCTCATGCGCCCACCCGCTTGGCTGGCTCTCCCTCTGGCTGCCGTGATAAGTTATCCCCACGATAAATTGGCTGTGTGGCGTTGTCCTGCAGGGACTTTGCAGCAATGAGTTTGCAGAGGAGCCGGTGGCGAGCTGGCGTTAGTGAGCAAGCTAACCACACTGAGCTGGCAGTGCCAAGTTAGCCTTATTTTATGGGCCCAGGACAACAAAAGGGAATAAAAGTTTAACCCAACTTGAATTTGCTGGGAAGGAATGAAGGAAACAGAGACATTGTATTACTTGTATTGTATTTATACTCCATGAAAATGAACACAAATACCTCCCAAATATTTTCTCACTTCTACCACAGAGAGGATATGCCTGTGACTCCCAGACCAGACCAAGGGTCATTTAGGAAACACGCACACACACCCTCAGGTAGCATACAAATACTGTGAGCTATGTATCCCAGTTAATGAAGGCCTTCTAGGGGAAAGATCAGGAAAGGCCAGTTTCACAGTGCGGGCAATATACCCATGAGATTATTTTTTTGAAGGAATGGTATGTGACAAATTATAGCAGCAAATGTATCTCTACCTTTACAAATATTCTGAGATTGCTGATTTCAGTGTTAGAATTGTAATGGGCCTCTAAAAATGTAGGATGAGCAATATTACCAATAGCATAACAGTGTTATCAAAAGTAACTTTTCTCCTTTTTACTCAAAACTTGCAAACATTAAATTTTAATTGCCCTATGAACCAGTGATGGTGACCCTCAATATCCAGCCCTGCTGAAGGACTTGTTCCCAATGGCAACCTTGCAGTTGACTTGCCCTTCCTGCATTCTGTCTCCTGGCAATTGTACATAACAACTGAAATTAATCTCTTGGTTATACAGCTTCTGTTTTAGACTTTCGCTATGAAAAAGAACAAAGTGGTATATAAACCTGTAAGGCTGAACACCTTTGGGGACTCTAATGCCACAAGACAGACTGGGGGTTGGGCAAAAAATAGGACACAACCTTCCAATCGAGCACAGCATTTAAAATTTAGGTATTTAATGGCAATCTTTAATTAACTTCTTTTCAGGAGCATTAAATCACAAATCTTACAATTAAAGTCAGAAAACTGATGCCTCAACAGGAAGGTCCAAGCACAGGGGGCAAGCTTGCCCTGTCCACCAGGGCTTATACTGCACTAACTGACATGGAACATTTTGGATTTCTGAAAAACTTGATCACTGTTGTACTATTTGTTTCTTAAATGTATACTATATGGATAGTTCTCACAATTGAGTCCAAAATTTATGTTGCTAAGTGAAATATTAGTTAAATGAGTGCCCATTTTATTATTATTTTTTTTGCCACTGTTGCATTTGTTAAATTGATAACACGGTTGTTAAGCAGCTCTGGATTTCCCATTGGCATTGCTTGTCAGAAGGTCACAAAACCTGATCTCACAACCCTAAGACAATGCAACCATCATAAATATGAACCAGTTGCCAAGCGCCTGAATTTGATATGACCAGGGGACGCTGCAACGATTGTGCAAAAAACAGTTACAGCAGCATTGAAAAAAGTGACTTATAACTTTAAACAGTCAGTAAACAAACTGTTGTAAGTCAAGGATTACTCACAGTCCATTTTTTATTCAGGGCCTCAAGGTAGCATATAGAATGCCTCCTTCTTCTATGTCTTCTCATAGCAATGACCCTGTGAGCCATGTTGGGATTCAAAATAACTTCCCCAAAGTTCCCCAGTGATGCAGTGACTAGAAGTTGAATTTTCTCATTCCTCCAATTCCAACTTGTTGACAATTACAACACACCAGTTCTTAGTACTATATGTTTCAACTAATTCTAAAGAGGCAGAGTCAAAAATCTTGGCATGAAAACTTAGGGCAAACAAACAAAAAACAAATAAGACTAACAAATATATAAAACTCAAGTATTCCCCTTTGTTCAGCAATTTTATAAGGCTAAAATCAGAGGCTGAATCCCAGCATCACATAGGAGTGAATCAAGGGTGGGATTCACATTTTTTAACAACCGATTTTGTGCACAAGGCTTAGTTGGTGGGTGTGGCTTAGTGGTCATGTGACTGGGTGGACGTGGCTTGGTGGTCATGTTATTAGCTGGGTGTGACCAACTCAATATCACTTACATCGAGGCTCGCCTAGCCATTCATGACTGTGGGGATGCTGCAACAGTTGTAAGTGTGAAAAATGGTCATAAGTCACTTTTTTTCAGTGCCATTGTAACTTTCAATGGTCACTCCACACAAGCAAAGTATCAGCAAAGGAGGGGAAAAAAACTCCAGAGAAGTTCCTGAGACAGGAAGTCTAGTCCTGCCAAGAATGTAATCAGGGTTAACTGAGAGGCAGTTTCTATAAGCAACACCAGAATGTTTCCTTCTGCCTTCCTTACAGGATTAGGCCAGGAATTTCTTCTAACAACTGGTTCTCCGAACTGCTTAGAGTGTTAACAACAGTTCTAGAGAATAGGTGCGAACTGGTAGAATCCCACCTCTGGGTGAATCTCCAGATATAACAAGCAGAAAATATGGGAGCGGAGGGGGGTAGTTGGAAAACCTGGAGAGACTCTTGGCTTCCATTCAAATAGAAGCTGGACAGCCATGTGGCTTATATTGGGCTCTGCTCCAAACAGGAGATTTGCCCCTTGCAACTGTAGTATCCCATGATTCTGTACTTTCAAAACATATCTTGGTTTCCTTTCCAAATAATAGTTTATTCCTTAAACAAAGTAAGCTAAAACACAAAACAACAATTAATTAAAAATAAAGCAACATTTAAACTGTAGAGATTTTTTTTTGTTAAAAAATGTAAAAGTCACAATATGGTGAACCAACAACAGAAGTCTTCATAGTGATTCACTTGGGGTTCTTATGTTCACAGTGGGCAAAAGGGCAATCTTTAAGAGCAGCACTATGAAGCTGTTCAAAAGAGAGATCCTGAAAGTGAATTTTCTACAGCTAAAAATGAGACTGGGGGAAGGGGGGGCGGAGTCACATGCTTTGATATGGGTCCTAATTATTCTAATATTCTTAGCTTTGCTAACATGTCTGCTAGTTCTCTCCCTGCACACTCTAAGTAGGGCGTGAGACTAAGTGTTTTAGGATCTTAAAACAATGAGAGAGAATCAACTTTGACTTTGATGCCCAAATAGCCTTAGAGTTGCCATAGGTGTATCCCACAACCCTCCTGGCATCTCAAGAGATTGACTAGACCCAGAGTAGGCAATACACTCCAGTTCATGCTGCAAATTCAGACCTACCCCCTCCCCTGCTTTTTGCATATGAGCCTCCCTCCTTCCTGGCTGATTGCTGCTACCATGGGATCTGGATGTCCCTCTCCACCCCACTACGTAACATGGCTGCCAATGCTTAAAGAAACATCCAGCTGTTGTGCACAGTCATTTGATGGTCACGACTTGATGGACAGCTGATGAATCCCTGCTTTTTGCTTCAGCTCTAGTCAGGCTTCCTAGAATCTGTTGTTCTTGCTTATAGCAAAATTCTCTCCCCAGAATTCAATCCCCTCCCCCTCACAGCTTCCTCAAGAACCTCCAACCACCACAAGCTGCAATGCTGAGTTAAGAGTTTCATCATCACTAACTGCCTCCTCCTCCTAGGGATTTTCCCATGGAGCTGCTCCCAGATCTGAGATACAAATCAGTTTGGTACGCCTGGGTAGCAAACTAATTGCTCCGGAGGTCATCTCGGCACAGAAGGAAAGTGGCATTTGGCTGTGAAGAAATAAATGACCAAACAGTGTGAAGCATCTCCTTCTTGGCCCCTCCCCAAATTAAGAAACCCAACATCCTTTTCCACCACCACCGCTAGACTGAAGCTGCATCGCAAAAAAGTTCGGGCAGTTGCTGAGTGACATCAAGGTGATGTCACCGCTGCTGCTTTAAGGAAGAGTCTGGCTCCTTTGCGAATTTCACCAGCAATACGGCCGGCGGGCTGGGGTGGAGGCGGCGGGAGGACGGAGCGGACTACAGTCAGTCCATCCTCAGGACTGGGGGAAATACCATTTTAGACCTTTTTCGGGTTTAGAAAAGCTCCGAAGGAAAACTTGCGCAGAAACATAACATCCGCCCCCCAAACAGGCAAGCTTTGCAACAATTTCCCAAGGAGTGTTTCGTCTTTCCATGGAGTCAGGCATGCTCCCTTCGTCGCACCCCCACCCCTTTTTAGCCAGGCTTTTGTCTCGGAACAGAAAGGGGGAAAGCCGCGGCTCCTCCGCTCCTGGCACTTGTGCCTGCGCCTCAATTTCCTTTTCGCCCTCTCCTTCCAGTTGCAAAGAGGAAGGGATTTAAAACTATGGAAAGTGACTTTTAAAAGCAGAGGAAGCCAAAGCCGACGGGGAGCACGATTTGCTCCTGGAAAGGACCCGTGGGGCACAATTTAAAGGTCCCTCCCCCTCCTCCTCCCTTCAGATTGATCTCCCTGGAAGGAGAGGGAGACGGGGGAGAAGTCTGCCTCGCAAGGCAAAGCAAAGCAAAGCAAAGCAAGGAGGCGAGAAGGGACGGGTTACCTGGCGAGCGCGAGTCCTCTTCAGCCCTTCGGCGCCGCCAGCCGGGGCCCTCCCAGCGCCTTCTCGTCGCTCCCCCGCGTCCGCCCCAGCCCTCCTCAACACCGGCGAGCCTCCGCCGCTACCGCGCAGCCATCTTGTCTCCTTCTCCTTGAAGCGGCGTGACAGACACTCGGGTGCAAGCGGGGGCTTTTCTCCTGCCAGACGCCCGAGTCATTATCATACCGCCAAGCTCGCAGCCCGCTTCCCCCTCCCCAAGAAGCAAACAGGAGGGACGTGATATGCATGCCCAGCCCTCCGCCTTCTCGCGCCCGCCCGCCCGACGGAGGGGAGGGGAGGGGAGGGGAGGGGAAGCGACGCCAGCCCGGCCCGGCCCCGGGCCAGGCAACGCGGAGCAGCAGGGCAGGCTTCCGCAGCCGCCCGCTCTGCTGCCAGACGCAGGCCCTGAGCCGCCGTCGCCCGCGCCACTCCTGGCCCGGCCCGCCCGCAGCTCCCCCGGCCTCGCCGTGGCGGCCTTCCGCTGCTCCATCCCCGAAGGGGCTGGGATTCCAGGGCAAGAGAAAGCGCCCTCAGCAACCCGGGCCGGGGGGCCGGCGCTGCCCACCCAGGCGGCCCTGGGGACGAACGCTTCTCCCTTTCGGGTCCCACGGACGGCAAGGCAAGGGAAGAAGACGCGCGCCTGAGTCGCCCCACGTCAAATGTTCCTGCAGCGATTGTGACACCCCCACCCCAGAAAGTAATGTGCTGTTTGTCAGGTTAAAGCATTAGTTCCTGGTTCTCTTCACTAGTGGTGGTGGTGGCTTTTATGCGAGCTACATTCTACCAGCAAGTAAGATACACTTCGAATACACACAACATGGATCGACTGCATGTCTTTCTTCAAGGGCTATAACACATTCCTAGGTGACTCAGTTATTAATAATCATATGAAAACATAAATGGAACCAATAGGTGCAAAATCACTCCACCTGCTGAAGCTGACAGCAGAGAATACTGCATGGTTCCTAGGATATGCATTAAAGGCAACAGAAAGACAGTCATTTTGGTTTAATCTGAATCCAGTCACTAAGAACTTGTCAGCAATGGCTTTTGGCCTCGTTTGATGGATGAACCTAGCCAACTGAGATTTATTGTACAAACAATGATTAATAACTCATCATGGCCCAGTGCCATCTGTGAATCCGCTCTTAGCCCTACAGACCACACTGTAGGCAAGAGCTGCAGAACTCATTCCGTTTATCCAAAAGCACTAAGTGTGTTCCCCAAGGCAGCCAGAGGGATTTCAATAGTGGGACAGATGGCTCCTAGCTAGGAAGCCATTACAGGACAGTGTCTTTCTCAGTCCCAGAGCAGGCCCCTCAGTCAGGTAGGGGAAAGGGGTGGCTGGGGGCCTGCCCCAACAGCCTTTTCGGCTCCAGTCAGATTTACTTCCTAGACTGAAACCAATTTGCCCAAGCCAATCTTGGCCATTTGGGGGATCAGCAGATGCCTATGAACCATTTGCAGAGCTTATTTGGACATGGATTGGATTGAACACAGCCCAGAAGAAATTGTTGTCACAATCTCTAGTGTAGAGTTGGGGGTGTTTGTGCCCTCCTCCCCCTCCTCTCTGAGGGCTGTGTGAATGGAGGGGCACCTGACTTATGGCCCATATCTGCATGCACACACAGGTACATAGTCACTAGCAAGAAGGGTATCTCTTAATTGTCCCATTTCCAATATTAAGGCATTTGAAAGTCAAAACTCCCCAGCTGCTAGTATCAGCAGCAGGGGTGGTGGAAGGTTTTTCCTCATATCCAGTGCCACACCCATCAATAAGCTGATCACCAAACAGCCAGGACACAACCAGAATGGCCAAGATATACTGATTTCCCCTGTGCTCCCTATTAATTGCTGTTGTTCTTTATGGCTTGATGAAAGCTTGTCAAACTTTAAGATTTTCCTAAAATGTAATGCAGTGCTAAGAGAAGAGACTATTCTATTCATGGTGTTCCCTTTAGAAGAGCAAAAGTCTGTATCTTTGCACATTCCACAATTTTAAATGGCAAAAGACTATTGAATAATGACCACAGATTTCATGAAAAGGAGTTTCTATAGGGCTTGTATATCAGAGAGGGAAAGGTGAAAGATTTTCAGCTGTCAGGAGATCTGGGTGATGTATTCCTTTCCATCTTTACCCAACTAAAAATGAATTTACATTCAGGTTTAAAATTCCACTCCCATTTTTTTCTTTGAACTACTTATGCACAAAGATTTCAAGACTTGGCTTGCCCCCAGTCTTCTTCCAGTTATTCCCCCGCTCTTTTCCAGTGTAGTTTGCAACCTATCCAAGTACTCCCCAGTCTTGGTTCCTATCTTGCTTTGCCCTACATCTGGGTAGCTAGATGCTACTAGTACAATTACAAAGCTTTCATGGGGTAACAGGGTTCCCCAACTTCCGGACCATGGAATGCTACCTGTCTGTGGTCTGTTAGGAATCGGGCTGCCCAGCTGGAGGTGAGCAAACAAAACTGAGACCATCCCCCACCCAAAAATAGTTTTCCATGAAACTGGTGCCTGATGGCAGAAAAGTTGCGGACTACTACCTGAGAGAAATTAACACAGCATAGAGTATTTCCAGACAGCTGTCTCCGAAAAACTTTAATCCATGCTCCCTTTCAACTCACTCCAAGCTGAAATACCCTGCTTCTTACTTCCAAGTAGACATGATTAATATAACATTATTTAGCATTAATTTTTAGGGAGATACATTTCATAAGGTTTCACTCCTTGCAGTTAATAATGTTTGCATCCATTAAGAATGACAATTTGTTTTCATGGTTTGAGCAAATACAAAATGAGATTGTCCATCCCTGGGAGTAGAAAGGATAGAAAACCTGCCTGCATCAAGACAAAGAAACTGGAATATTTTGGACCCAGCTGAAGTTTACATCTTAAAAGAGGAGTCATACCCAAGAGAGCCACAAATGCCACTGAGCCCTTCAGCTTCCTGGATCCATTGCCCAAGAGCCACTTGTCTAAGGAAACCAACTGTTCCTCCCAGCAGGACAAAAGAAGGATCCTTCTGGATGAGCCATCAGTTTATCCCTGATATTCAAGTAAGAGCAGAAAAGACAGCCCTGTGCTGGGGAGGGCAAGAGAGACGTTAGTTTCCACGGCTAGCAACGCTGTAAGGCTGAAGTTCCCTCTCCCCCGTCAACACCCCTTCAGACCACTAAAGCAGTGGTGCTGGGCCTCAGCAAGAAGCCCCACTAGGCATGAAGCTGTGTCTCCATCATTTGCCCTAAAAAACTGCTTTTAATCATCAGTCTTCTATTTAATGACCAGCCTGTAGAAAGTGCCACTTTATACAAAAATCAATTCCCAAACTCTTTACAGCAATGTGATATTAAAATCTAAATGTTACAAATCTAGACTGATTTTTAGTTATATCAACTAAATTTTTAGTTATATCAACTTCTACAGATTTCAGAGACCAAAAAACAGACCTGCAATGGCAGTGTTAGCATAAAAGATCTTCAAAAGAAGGGAACAGCTTAATCCATCAACTTATTCAAAACAATTACTATGAATAAAGCACTGTTTCCTTTTCCTTTTTAATTATGTATCCTCCTAATGGGTTCAGGAGAGACCATTATGGATCAGCTGCTGAGACCAAACACTACAAGACTCTGGCATTCTCCTTCCACCACCCTTGGGCAGTCCCTGCAAAAAGAGCCAAAAGGTGCAAGGGGCCTGATTTTCAAAGAGGCTTCTCTTCAACCTCTCCTCCATCACTGCATGTGTTTCTCCCTCCCTCCAGGGCTGCCGGACACATTCTCCACCTATCCCAAGGACCTGTCAGCATTCCAGGGGTGCTCACTTGGCAGCTATTCTGCCAGAAGGAACTGCCAAGCTCCAATGGAGTATGTTCTTGACTGTGTTTAAACCTGGCTTATTGGATGGCATGTGTTTGCACAGTGCACATGGTTTTCAGCCCCTGTGGTAAGAACCTGGCTAGGAGCCAGGGGGTTGCAAGTTGATATAAAGCAATAAAATGAAGAATAGGCCACTAAGACAACAAACCTAGAGAATGAGAAGACAGTGGGTGGGTGCTAAATTCTGAGAGGTTTATTATAACTACTAAGGGTATGCTGCTCTACCCAGAGAATAAACTGGGCATTCTCCCAGAGTCCGTTTGGAGTTGGGTGATGCCTACACTGAATACATTAAATCGCACTGCATCTTGCACTAGTCAGATCACACTGGGTGGATTATGGTGGCAAAGGAGACCGAGGGGTAGCATGGAGGTTGGGAGTCCAGAAAGTTGTTGCATGGGAGAGACCTGTCTTCCTTGGAAGCAACAGGAGGAGGGGAACCACCAATTTCAATCTCAAGGAGTGAAGATTCAGGCTGAAAATCTAGAGGACTTTTCTGTCATAAGAGCCATTAAAGTGGGTTTCCCCTGGTTGAAGAATTTTGAAGAAGGGCTGGATGGCCAGCTATCAAGGATGACTTGCTGGATTCCAGCCTTGAGTAGTCAGGAAGTCCTTTTCAACTCATCCATTCTGTCCTGTGGTGGCCATGACCAATTCTTCCCCAAACAGTTAAATGGCCACAACTGTTCTCTAAGTATACCTTATGTGGGGCCCAAAGGCATTCAGGTAAACATGAAACGGAGGCTGCTACTTTGTATTATTTCTGCTCTTCATCTACCTTTAAATTTTTTTAAACAAATCAACCTTGACAAAAGTTCCGAAAAATGCCTGAAAGCACTTTGGAATCAGGTTGCTGATTCCTGCTTTTGATGATATAAGGAAAACCCGTTAGGTGCATCAGTGTGGCTATATAATGAGAATAGTGATTTGAAGTAGAATTAAATCTGGTAAAAACATTGGCATGTCACAGGCAATCTGGACTGCCTCTCAGATTTATGGGAACAAGATAATAATACAGTGTGAAAAGAAAGCAGGAGCATCTCTGGACAGGTGTGCCTCACCTGGACACAGTCCTCACTGATTAGACACAGCTGCCTAATTGTTAGGTGATAGTTTATTTTGGATGGGAACTACCAAGAGAAAGGTATACAGTATTTAAATTAACTGCCCATCTTTATTCTTCTTTATACAGACAATGCAGCCGTCCTTTCCTTCTCCAAAGAATGCCTCAAAATAAAACTATTCCAAAAAAAAAAAGAAACACTAAAGGTCCCAATTAGACAGAAAATTAATAGTAAATGTATTGTGCCTATTAAATCTTTTAAATATTTAGCTGTCTATTTTCAATCTTCTAGCTGCTAGTTTTTCCAACAAAACAAATAACAATTGAAAAAGTATCTCTTGCATTTGCTAAATTTGCTGGTCCACCTGGAAATGAATATGTCCCATAGCTACTAATCTATTAGAGCTAAAGTTCTGGGGATGATACTATACTATGATAAGCTACTCAATTGCTCTAGTTTAGCAGCAATTAAGTCATTTTAAAAAATCTTATTAAACGTCCTTTATTCAGTTTCTAAAGCTCTAACAAGACTAGAACTGGGCTGTTTCCCTAGTGGCCAGATTTCTCAGATTTTGATTGAAGCAAGCCTCCTGGGGAACTTCCTTGATCAATCTCATCTTGTTAGACAGGTTCTCTTCCACCCAAAGATTAATGATGATTTGGCATACTGTGGAATTTCCTTCCCAGCATTAGCTACTTTGGGCATTGAAACATTTTGGTTGAACTGGGTACCCCCCACACTTTTACAGCACAATTTATCCCTCCTATCCTGACTATCTCCAAATATTTCTTCAGTATTCCATAAGCCCTCTTAGGAGACTATTTACTGTGGTCCACAGAGGAGCATTGCCTGTTATGGCAACCCCAGAAGATATAGAATAGAATTGAATTCTTTATTGGCCAAGTGTAATTGGACACACAAGGAATTTGTCTTGGTCCATATGCTCTCAGGGTACATAAAAGAAAAAATACATTTGTCAAGAATCATTAAGTACAACACTTAATAATCATAGGATACAATAAGTAATCAAATCATACTAGGAAACAGTCAATAAAAATAGTTAGAATACAAGCAACAAAGTTTCAGACATACAGTCATAAGTGAGGGGAGATGTGTGACAGGAAGGATGGGAGGATTAATAGTAATAGTAATGCAGACTTAGTAAATAGTTTGACAGTGTTGAGGGAATTATTTGTTTAGCAGAGTGATGGCATTCAGGAAAAAACTGTTCTTATGTCGAGTTATTTGCAGTGCTCTATAGCATCATTTTGAGGGTAGGAGTTGAAACAATTTACATCCAGGATGTGAGGGGTCTGTAGATATTTTCACAGCTCTCTTTTTGGCTTGTGCAGTATACAGGTCCTCGATGGAGGGCAGGTTGGTAGCATTTGTTTTTTTTCTGCAGACTTCCTCTGAAGTCTCTGTCTGTCCTGTTGGGTTGCAGAACCAAACCAGACAGTTATAGAGGTGCAGATGACAGATTGAATCATTCCTTTGTAGAACTGGATCAGCAGCTCCTTGGGAAGTTTGAGCTTTCTGAGTTGGCTCAGAAAAAACATTATTTGTTGTGCTTTTTTGATGACATTTTTGATGTTAGGTGTCCATGTTAGGTCTTGAGATATGAAAGAACCTAGAAATTTGAAGGTCTCTACTGTTGATGCTGTGTTGTCTAGTATTGTAAGAGGTGGTTTTTGGGAGGGTTTCTCCTAAAGTCTATCACCATTTCTACGGTTTTGAGTGTGTTCAGTTCCAGATTGTTCCTGTCGTACCGCGAGGCTAGTTGTTCAACCTCCTGTCTGCATGTAGATTCATCGTTGTCTCAAATGAGACCAATCATTGTTGTATCATCTGAAAACTTCAGTATTTTAACAGATGGATCATTTGAGATGCAGTCATTGGTATAAAGGGAGAAGAGAACTGGAGAGAGCACACAGCCTTGGTGGGACCCTGTGCTCATTGTATAGTTAGTTTTTATGTAATATATATAGTTAATTATATATATAATCAGATGTGATTCCACCTAGCTTCACCTGCTGCTTCCTGTCTGTTAGGAAGCTTATGATCCACTTATAAGTGTGTTCAGGTACCACTAGCTGGTTTAGTTTAGCCAGAAGAATGTCTGGAATGATGGTATTGAATGCTGAACTAAAGTCTACCAAGAGGACACTTTCATAGTATTTGGAGATTCAAGGTGTTGTAGGATGTAGTGCAGATCCATATTAACAGCATCATCTGTCAATGTATTTGCTTGATATGCAAATTGCATGGGATCTAACAGCAGATCCGTGATGATTTTCAGGTGGGACAGCACAAGCCTTTCAAAAGTTTTCATAACCACAGATGTTAGACCAACTGGTCTATAGTCATTCAGTTCCCTGATGGAGGGCTTCTTTGGCACTGGGATGATAGTAGAGCGTTTGAAGCAAGAAGGAACATAGCACATCTCTAGTGATTTATTGAAGATTTGGGTGAAGATGGGGGCCAGTATGTCAGTACAGACTTTTAAGCAAGAAGGAGTTATCTTGTCTGGGCCTGGTGCTTTTCCTGGCTTTTGTCTGTGAAATAGATCTTGCGCTTCTTTTTCTGTGAACCCAGTGAGTTGGGGTCAGTTGTGGGAGGTTTGGTGGCTGTTGTTGGTGTGTTTGAGATGTGGTCAGTGGTAGGAGGCTTGGCTGTTGTTGGTGTGTCTGAGATGGGGCTTGTGGATATAGGTGGCCGCAGGGGTGGGATTCAATTTTTTTTAACAACAGGTTCTGTGAGTATGGCTTAGTTGGTGGGCATGGCTTGCTGGTCATGTGACTGGGGTGTGTGTGTGGCCAACTCCACATCACTCACATCAAGGGGCGCTTCTCCTCACCTGGCCTCTCATGACAGTGGGGATGCTGTAACGGTCGTAAGTGCGAAAAATGGTCATAAGTCACTTTTTGCAGTGCCATTGTAACTTTGAATGGTCACCAGTTTTAGACCAAAACTCAAAAAGGGTATGTAAACTCACGTTTGAATGTCAATCTTTCTAGCTAGCCAAGAAGCCTTGCTGAATGTTACTTATGTTGGTTCCTTGTCATTAAAAGCTTCTTTCTGGCAGCTCTGCTTCATTATTCAATTATTTCTTCAAAGTGCTAACTCCAACAGGGGAATATTTCCTCCCAACAGCAGTGTAAAAAGCTTAAAACAACCTTTCTCCTTTAAGAAAGTACCAGCAAAGAAAGAAAAAACCTCTTTCCGAGACAGTAAGTCTAGGCTGTCTGCCAAGAATGTAAGAAGGGTGGAAAAAAACAAAAGGAGATTTCTTCCAACAACTGGTTCTCAGAACTGCTTAGAAAGTTAACAATCGGTTCGAGTGAATAGGTGAGAACCTGTAGAATCCCACCCCAGGGTGGCCGCCATAGTTTCCTTTCAAACCTGCAGTAAAACACATTTAGGCCATCTGCTAGTTGTTGATTTCCTTCTGCCTGGGAAGGAGGTTTGCTGTAGCTGGTGATGTTTTTAAGAGTTTTTCACATGTTTGCTGATTCATTTATTGAGAACTGATTCCTTAACTTTTCAGAGCAGCTTCTTTTTGCTGCTCTGATCTCTCGTTAATACATTTTATAAACCTCCCATCTGAAAGCTACATTTGATTTAATCTAGACAAGAGGTTAAAAACTGTCATAAATACTATTAAAATGCTTGTTGTACACCCAATGGAAATCAAACTTCATGTCCAATTGTTAACAACTGAATTGCCATTGTGACCAGAGGCCCATTACACCTCTTTTGAGTGACCATTCTTCAAAAGCCTCTAAGATGTTAGAAAAATTTAGATCGATAACTACAGCTTTTAGAGAACATTGACTGATGAGTAGGCAAGCTTCAGAGAAGACCTCTCACTCCTTGCTCATGCTCTTATCTAACTCAACATCATCAGCTGAAAAATAACCCTCGAAAGCCCACTCAGGATTTAACACCATAGGTGGGCATCTCCAGATCTAAAGTACGGGGAGAAACTGAACTATTCTTCAGTGGTTAGAAAGTTATTTGGACTCATTTATAAACGCCATGGAAATTCCTGAATGGGTGTGATTGTTCTGGATACAGATGGTGCTCTGTTGCTCTTCCAGACACCGATTGGGCTGATGGGGCACTTTATGCACTTGCTGTGTATTGTCAAGAAGAAATACTAGAAATCAACTACTCAGAAACCAAACTAGCCAGCAGATAAATAGCAATCTAATAGAAATCCAATTTCTAATTAGGCATCTAATAGATGAATCAAGTCCTTTAAATACTTAGAGATTGTTTTCAGTGCCACAGGCAACTGTAAATCTCATGCTGACCATATCTTCTTGAACATTCCAGAGGAACAGCAAAACTGCAAGCCACCAGTATTTCTCCAAAGGAACGCAGCACATATTCCTAATGCTCACAACTCTTCTTCAAGATTCAAGCTTTGGAGTCCAGGTGAGCCCTTATAGGTCATTTCTTCCCCTCAAAAGAGTTCAACCTAAACAATTTCGGGGATCTCCCTTGAAGTAACTTTCTGTGTTTCAAACATGGTGGTATGTTGGTAAGTCAACCTACTTAAAATAGAAACCATTGCTTGAATTCACATCCTTTCATATTGATTTAAACTTTTTTTCCCAGCGAGTTAGACCCCTTTAATTATGATTGACAGTTTCTAGTCTTCCTGATTGCAAGAATTGGGTATGTCTACTCTCGTGAAAAGAACAGGGTGTGGGCAGTATTCTAATAGTGTATCCAAAAGAAGAGGGGTTCAACCTATTCCCCAAAGCCCTGGAAGGCAGGACAAGGAGCAATGGATGGAAACCAATCAAGGAGAGAAGCAACCTAGAACTAAGGAGAAATTTCCTGACAGGGAGAACAATTAATGAGTGGAACATCTTGCCTTAAGAAGTTGTGGGTGCTCCATCACTGGGGTTTTAAGAAGAGACTGGGCTGCCATTTGTCCCAAATGACACAGGGTTTCCTGCTTGGACTAGAAGACCTCCAAGGTCCTTTCCAATTCTGTTATTCTGTTAAGCTTGGTAGTGAGAAATGTAAGCAAGTTACAAGTAGTCCGTGACCTATGACAAAATTGAGCCCAGAATTTCCATTGCTAAGCAAGATAGTTGGTGTGAGTTTTGCCTCATTTTAGGACTTTCATTGCCACAGTTGTTAAACAAATCACTGCAGTTGTTAAGCACGTGTTGACTTTGCTTGTCAGAAGTCATCTGGGAAGGTTTGTGTAACTACCAATGGTGATCCCATGACTTCCAGAGCCCTGCAACATGCCAGCTGCCAAGCACACAAGTTTTGATCACGTGACCAGAGGGATACAGTAGCGGTTGTAAGTGTGAAAACTGGTCACAAGTCACTTCTTTCAGTGCCATTGTAACTTTGAATGATCACCAAACAAATGGCTGTAAGGCACAGACTACCTGCATTAATGTTAGGAAGAAAAACATACTTTGCCATTTGCTGCTCCTGCCTGCCTGCCCACTATGGTTCAGAGCCTTTGGGGAAACTGTCCATCAGAGCCATTTATTTGAGCCCAGCAAGTTGGATGGGAAACAGAGAGCTTGGAATAAGCCAGATTCCCCCCCTCCTCCCTTGGGGTTGTGGCTGCCCCTGCTGGAGATTTATAGAAACCGGCTTGGGACAGAAGCGTTTCTGAGGAGCAGAAGCCCCCTCTGGGCATCCTCAGCCTGGGTGGAGAGGTTGACCACTTGCTTCAGAGCCAGGCTGGACTTACCACCGAGTTACAGCCACAAGATGGGAGGTGACTTTTGGGTTTTCCACCTCACAGGCAGGAATTAGTGGCTCCCATGAGCAGGAAAGGGAGGGAAAGAGGCAGCACCTTCCATCACCAATAAGGCAAAGCTTGGAATAGCAAGTGCTGACTTGCTCAAAGAGCCACTGTTGCTGCCGCTACCATGTGGGTGGATTTGGCAATTGACAGCGTAGGCGGTGATCTAAGTCTGTTTCTGACGAAGAAGAAGATGGTATGCTTAGTAAGCATGGGGTAATGTATTGGCAAGACATTGAAATCATGTGCTTTCTCAGGCTCTGTTAAACAAACAGGCCTGTCTTTTCCTCCTCTCCAATCTCAAAACGCTTGAAGTGAAATTGGAAGGCAAGCCCACTCCCAGGTGTTACTTGAGTGACTCATGCTGAATGAGACAGGGTAGGCGGGGAGGTCTTCTCGGAGCACGTACACCTTCCTCTTTCCTGCGCAAAAAGCAGCTCTGCTCTCCTGCATCAAACCATGGGGAAAGCCTGTTTTTGCTCTACTCAAATCTATGCCTGCCAAGCTGCAGGAAGGAGATCCCCCTAGCCTGGGCAGCTGCCCTCCCAGCCCCCAACTCTGGGGAGTGCCAGCAGCTGAGAACCGTAACTTTGCCTGAAGCAGACAGGCACTGAGGTGCACTCAACAGGCGGGGTGGGGGACAACCCCCCTTTCCTTGCTGAGGCAGCAGGGCAGGACTCCAGCAGGTGCCACCTCCAAATAGAAGGTATGACATTGTTGGTTGCAAGGCCTCCTGCTTTGACTGAGTCAGACCTTCTGATTTGCAGTCCTCTAGCAACATGAATACAACGTGCAGAGGCTGGAAAATTAGTCACGATCTGGCAGGGAGGGCGTCCTCCACGACTAGCAAGGGAGAAGCTACCCGGGGTATTTATTCTCCCTGAGAAACAACTACTTGTTTGTTGAATAAGCTAAACCTCCAGTCTTCTCAGGCCCCAAGAACAAGGAACAACACAATGGAGTTACTCGCGAGTAGTTTTTCTTCTTGTTTTTCACCTGCAGACACAATCTTGCCTGACAGAGCAACTATTTGCATAACTACAGATGTTTATTTTATCAATTTTAAAACCTGCCCATCCACCTCACAGAAGGTCTCTGGGAATCACTAAGGGGAATCACCATTTTATTATCTTCCTGCAGACCAACATTTCCAGGCTCCACATTCTCTGTGCCTTCCAGAAACCAGCTCCTCCCTCCTAGGAATCCAGACTAATTTCTCCATACTTTTCCTGTTAACTCACCCCAAAATAGTGCTGGCCTTTTGAGCAGGAGCATTGCTTTGCTGGTTCTGATTTCACTTACCATCAACAAGAACATCCAATTCATTTTCAAAGCTTGTTTTTCATTTTTCCTATTCAGATATAGGGCTTTATATTTCTCCTTGACAATCTTCATTCTGTTCATTTTTAATCATATTTTATTGAAAATTTTATTACAATGGCAAAAGCAAATAGAAACTAAACCCAGAGGGAAAAAAAGCAAGGAGCAAGAATGCAAGAAAAGAAAAAAAGTATGGGCAGTCCTCAAATTACAATTTAGTAATTGTTTGAAGTTGCAATGGCATTGAAGAAAGGGTCTTCTGACCATTTTTCACATTTACAACCATTGCAGCAGCATCCCCATGGTCACATGATCAAAATTCAGCCGCTTGGCAACTGGCATGTATTTATGAGTGTTGCAATGTCCTAAGGTCATGGGATCACTTTTTGTGACCTGAGAAACAAAGTCAATGCAGCTGTGTTACTAATTTAACAACTGCAGTGATTCATGTAAGAGCTATGGCAAGGAAGGCTGAAAAATGGAGCAAAACTCCTTAACTATCTTGCTCAGCAACAGAAATTTGGGACTCAATCATGGTCTTAAATCGAGGACTACTTGAAGGAAAAAAAAGGAAGGAAATATTTAAAGAAATTACTTCTGATCTTCATCACAAGTGTAAACAAGTTAATAATTCTTCGATCCTACAATGTTACAAAAAACATATCTTATTTCTACTACCCGTTTCTTATCTATTTGCATATCCATAAACCAACAACTTTTCAGTCCAGATTTAAGCAAAAGTCTGTAAAAGGTTACCAGAATGTAATAGACAACTTGAAAAAAATGGAACTTTGTTGTTTTATATGTTGACAGCAGCAGGAATGCTCTACGTACAAAAATGAAAAAAGAAAAACTTTAATTCCTACAATGGACAAATGGCTGCAAAAGCTGATGGAGTTAGCAGAGATGACTAAACTGATTGCTTTAGAGAAAAGAATTGGAAACAACTTCCAAACTTTATGCTTGAGGTGGGAATAAAATGACATTTTGATTTTGGATTTTACCAATTAGATAGGTTTGTTGTTATAGAAATGGTTTGTATATATACTCAGTAAAAGCAAAAAGTTAAGGCTCTGTGTTATCCTATTCTACTGTGCTAAGAATCAAAGTTAATACTTTCTTTCTTTTTCCATTTTTACCCCACACTTTTTCCTTTTTTCTTTTTCCTTACTTTCCCAATATTTTCATCTTTGTATTTTATATTTTTATAAACTAATAAAAGCATTTTTAAAAGGATTATCAGAGCTTTTATATTATTTCCCTTTACTTCTAACAATCTTAATTTTTAATTTATTCATTGTCATAAGATTTGATATTTTCCTCATTCACTTGATCAAACCTCTTTTGTAAATTCATAAAAAGACATTATCCAGGTTATTCTCTTGCTTTATCATTTATATTTTTATCAGTAAGTCTTTAACCAACTCCTTTGTATATTCAGTAGTAAGTCCTTAATAAGTCATTCTCTTGGCTTGTCATTTATGTTTTCACATTAGTTGTCTTTTCTTATCGCCATGGTTTTCCAATTTTCCAATATTTATTGTTCTAATAATTTTGCATTGCGCAAAATTTGTTCCTTCTCTTTATCCTGTCATCTCTTAAATACTTTTTCATATCTGTCATTTCTTTGTTGACATTTTTTGAATATAGACTAACATCTCTGCTGACATTATAACTAATTTCTGATCCCATTCTTCAAATATCTCCTGAAGATGTGCTGACATTTTGTGTAATTTTGTAAACTTTGCTACTAACCAAAAACAATTGGCAAACGTTCATTTTTTAAAATTGTCTGGAATCTTTAGTGCCCTCTAGTGTCCAATGTTTGAAATCATAAAAGTCTTGAATTCCTGTTTTGATTTAGAATAGACCAAAAAATGTAGTTCCCATGAAAAGCTGTATTTTATTCAATGTCTTATTCCTGATTTGAAATGTTCTCTTAGAAGTATCTTATTTAGCTTTTTTCTGATTGTTTCCCATTCTTTAAATTCTTGTTTAATATTTATTTTATTCAAGAATAAACTCACTAGATGGCTTTTCAAACCTGTATTTTTACTAACCATGGGGATTGACAAGTGATTGACAGTATAGTGCTAGATGATAGATAGGTTTGTATATATTTTGTAATGAGTGGCTGGATTCCATCTTACATATTTTGTGTTGTGCTTTTATCTTTTTTTTTTTTTTTGCTATGTTGTGGGCAATGCTCAGAGGCCACTTGGAGTCAGGTGGCACCTTAAACTAGTGGCCCCAAACTTTCTGGCTTTGTGGACTGGTGAGGGGGGGGAGAGGAAATGGTCCTGTGTGAGCAGCAGGGGCAGCCCCATTTGCACAAGTAGTAGGCACTCAGGCCAATGGAGTGTGTGGTTGAAAAACTGCAGGAATTTTATTATCTACAAAAATACAGCAAGCAACAGAACAAGAATCTATAAAGGTTCTATCTAATGAATGCCAGCATATCTGGAAAGCCACATAGTGGAACTAAATATCAGCAAATATTTAGATCAGAAAGCAACTGCCGGGTGCAGCAAAAGCTAAAGATTGAGTCAAAAGGAACTTCAGGATGTGTAGTGTGTTGTCAGGATATACAGGGAAAATAATTGCCCAGCTGTCACTTCTGATGAAAACCGAACAAGAAGTCAGCGTGGCCTACAAAAAGAAAATGGACAGGTCATCAGTGTGATGAGGCAGGAGAGGGAAGACGCTGCCTTGCAAGCCTAGGAGTGACTTGGTAGTCTTACTGGAGCATGCAGCAGCATCACTTCCAATAAAGCAATCAATCAAAAGTAAATTTACAAACCCTGACCCAGAAAACCTGTTTGCAAATGTTTTATCCCTTCACTATGAGAATACTAGGGTATCAAGCAACAGACATGCTAATTTGGCTGAAGCCATGGGAGAGGGAAATGAGGAGCCACGCTTGCACCTAAGAAGTATTCAAGACTTGGGAGAAGAGATGCTTGAGAGGAGGAAAGGAGGACAAGACTGAGCACAGCAGCCTTTGGCACAAGAAAACAATTGAGCCCTTGGAAATAGATCGTTGGGACATAAAGCGAGTATGAGAGGGACAGCCTAAGGACTCTTCTAGATGGCCCGTCTCCCAGGCACCCTGCAGAAGGATTCCAACAGTTGAAGGCTGAGCACAGAAAAGCCATGACTCCTGAACTAAAGGAGCTGCTCAAGAGATCAGAGGAAGGGAAATTTCTGGCTCTGTCTGGGATGGTCTGATCCTCAGGAGCATCTGATGTAGCTACTTTCATACACAGCCACTGCCTTTGTTTTTAAACAAAGAAAGGGGAGTTGTGTTTTCAGCATAACTGATGAGCTACAACTGTCTACCCACTGACCTGGGAATAAACTGCAGTGAATTCAGTGGAGACAGACATAGGCCAGATTGTATTGAAGATTGTAGCAGCTTACAAAATCAGATCAGGAAAGGAGAAAAGCAATTCCAAGAACAGCACAGCTGGTGATCTCTCCCCAGAGCCCTCCTGCCCAACAGCCACCAAAAGAAAATCAGCCCCCAAAACAGCTCCATTATTCCAAGTCTGCACAATCTTCTTCTTTTTCACCAATAAAACACAGACATAATCTTCCAGAAAGACAAATATAATTAATTTAAACTGGAGAAAGAAAGCCTGCAAAAGCTCCATGTTCCAGGGCATCTCCAGAGGCAGTCTTTCCCTTAAGGAAAAAGTTTAAATAATACAAATCGGCATAGCACTAACATACAGGTCTGCACAATCCCTAAAGAACTGATATCCCCATGAATGTGTACGGCTGACACAACTTCTTCAGACAAGACAGCTTCCCTAATACAGTGGTGGGAGTCACATTTTTTTTACTACCGGTTCTCTGGGCATGGGTTGGTGGCCATGGCTATGTGGTCATGCAACTTGGATGGGTATGGCTAGTCATGTGATTGGGTGAGTCAAAAGACAGAAACTCACTTTAACAATGCTCTTGCTTAGCAATCAAAATTTTGGGGTCAATTGTCATCATAAGTTGAGGTACCTGTATAACTCTGAAGGCAGTAATATGGTTATATCACTGGATTAACATTTAAAAAAGGTTACTTAAAAAGATTATATTTTGTGCAACAAATAAAAATTAAAAACAGAATGGCTAAAATTAATATAAAAGTTCCATTAAAGTGGAAAAGTTAAAATATTAACATATTTATATATTAAATGGTCTTGGAAAATAAAAATATTTTTGCTGTAGCGGAAAGAGATCAAAGTAGGTGCCAACTGGGCCTCACAGGAGTAGGCAATCTACAGCTTCCCCGTCTGCCTCAAGATAGAGGCAGAAACCCATTTTTTAGCTGAGGTTGTTTGTTTAAAAATAATGTTTTTAAGAATCACCATTTTCCACTGCATTTCAGGCAGGTGGTTCCAGTATGGCATAACAATCATAATAATCTCACCTCCTAGCATTCAGATACCCACTATCATTCATTTGGGGCACATATAAATAATTGTCCTTTTTAAACTAATGTTTTTGTTTAACATGTTTTATAGTAGAAAACCTCCTCCCTCCCTCTTTCTTTCTTCTCCCTTCGCTCCCTCCCTCAATTGCTTGGGTCCTTGGGGAAAAAAAACCCTACAAATTGAATCCTAGCAGATTGATGCGGAAGTGGAAAATGGATAGAAACACCTTTTAGTACCACACCTCAAATTAAAGAACAGAAGGACCACTTGAAAATGTACAGCTTCTGCTTCTATTTACTGCTTTTCTAGACTTTCTTAATAGCAAATCTGTGTAGTGTTAGATTTAATATTACATTTATAAAGATAGCAAAGGAGCAGTATTTCCCATTTAAAACAAAGTGTAGTGAAATAGCTAATCATAAAAAAAGATTCAATAGAGCTATGGAAAAAATTAACTTCATTCTTGCTTTTCACAGGTCTTCTGCTATTTTAAGGTCCAAGTGCAAATTAGATGAATACAATATTTATACCATGGAGTCTTCTTTTCATCTCCCTCTCTCTTTCTTTCTTTCTTTTTCTTTCTTTCCTTCTTCCTGCCTTCCCTCCACTCTTGGGGTACCTCCTAATACCATCCAGAGGAGCAGGACTCATGGGATAGGACTGAGCTAAAGGGCACAAGATGGTCATGATGTAACTCTATGTCAGATGGGTGCCAAATCGGCCAAGCTGGTCCTCGATTGCAGCTTGACTCCTGTGGGCAGAGCTCAGCAGGACTGGTAGCTGTACCGAGTTCAGGTCCATCAAAGATGTTGCCCACATTTCTTGCTAAGTGTCCCAGGGAGCCTGTGGAATGCATCTGTGGCCCTCTGCTGGGGCCAGGCACATCCCCTGCCTTTGGGCGCAGGATGGCTCCAAAAGGCTTCTTCCTATTGCTGGCTGGAAGCCAACTGGGGCCAGGCATTTGCTTGGCTCTCTGACCTGGAGAGGTCAGTATCTCTTGTATCCACCTGGATGGAAAGAGGCATACCATTCCCATTGCTTCCTTAGCATTAAGCAAGCAGCTCTTAGTTGCAGTATGGAGAATCCAACTCCCTTCACTTGCAGACGGTTGTAGAGATGGAAGGCAAAGAATCAGAACAAAGAGTTTTCATAAAAGTTTTCACCTGTGAAAAAGAGAAAGACCCTTTAAAAAGGACTAAAAAAAACCCCAGAATTGGCAGGTTTGCAAACCCCTCTGTTTATTAGAGTGAGGATATGAGGCAGAGCCTTAATTATGGCTTGTAGTGGGGTTACTTCTCTTAGCCATAGTTCTGTTCATATTAAACAAGGAACAGGAGCATTGATGGCCTCTGGACACCCAGATGGGAACCAGGAATATTTTCAAAATGGGGGATTTCCAAATGCAACATCTCTGTTGCTCCCTGTTTCCTTCACCCATGTTGGGGATGAAGTAAGTGCACTGAATCACTGAATGGAGAGGAGGTTGGTGTTCCCTGTACAAGATGGCCACTTCTGACAAGCTGAACTTATGTTTCAAAAAAATGATTTGCTGCATGTCTGGCATGGAGACAACAAGCTTTTAAGCAGGCCGTCTCATTCTGTTCAAGGTGCTCGGCTGGCCACTACGCTGTTTGGTTTAATGAATAAAATGCATTGATAAAAACAGTGAATTAGTCCCCTTTTCATGCTCTGACAATCCTTTCTTATTTTAACCAACCTGTCTTACCTGGCCTACAAGCTTCCTTTGTTCATTTGGATCATTCTCAAAATCCTTTGTGACATCCAGAATCAAGACAGGCACATCTCTTAAAGCTCCAGAATGTATCCTATGGGGGTGGGGTGGGGGGAAAGATATTCACCTGTGAAAATCCTTTTGATTTAATCAATATCTGTGGGGATTGCTGAGTATCTGTTCATGTCCTAAGCCAAGTCCTGTTTGCTTGTGATGTAATCATACTGCAGGGAGTAAAATGCAGCTCTTGGCCAAGAACACTGTGCTCACCGTGGGGCTTAGCTGGACGTGCAGGCTCCCTGCGGAGTCTCTTGGGGCCGGGGTGGAAAAGTCCTTCCCTTTGCAGCTGGCATAAGCAGAGCTTTGGTGGACTTCCAGACCCTATTTCCAAGCTCTTTTCACACAGTCCCTTCTTTTTCACATTGCCGTGGTCCTGCTCCTCCAACCTTCCTCCCCTCCCCCATCTGCAGTCCTCTGCCACGGCACTATCTTGCCACGACTCTTCCCCTGCTGCCCCCATGAACATCCTTCTCAGAAAGCCCCTCCCTGCAGGGACCCACAGAGTAGTCTTTTTCACAAGCCAGTTTTCATGCTGGATATGAAGTTGCTCCAGGTAAGATAGCTGGACCTCCTTTTCTTCAGGCCTGGATCGGCAGCGCAGCCTCTCAAAGCAGACCTAGAAAGGAGAAAGCAACCTTGCTAACCAGCCTAAGATACCCAAAAGCTCTGGGGACTTTTGTCCAACAAATCATGGGAGGCTTCCTGCCAGGGTACTGAATGACAAGCTACAGCTGCTTCGAGGAAAAGGAACAGGAGAGATTGCTGAGCTTCTCACAAAACTGGCTGTTGCTTCCAAGGTCCAACTTGCTAAACACCGGTAACTGGTGGCAGTGACGGGGGAAGCACGCACTGCTGGTTTCGCAGTCCAGCAATTATTCTACCATATTTTCAGTCAGAGAAGAAATGCAGGAATTGAAGCTGAGTTTTTTTTTAAATGCCTGGCACAAAACATGAGTTGAAAGCAGCTAAAACAAGCATCGGCTAGGAAGAAGAGCTCAAACAGGAGATACGTCATAATGAAAGAACGCTAGTAAAGAGTAATAAAGAGAAAGCTTGGAACAGAACACAAAACAGTTACTTTTGGTTACCTCTGGAGGGGCCCGGAGATAAAGGAAGCCATGGAGGGCAAGTTGGTCTCCAAAGGTTTGCAGGAGGAAGGTGTGCCAATCCTGGTAAATGATCCACTCAATCTCAGTCATGTGGCCAATCTCAAAGAGATTTTTTGCAAAGATATACCTGAGGAAGGAGAGATGAGCCAGTGACACCCCCTTGAGGCCAGAAGTAGGCAAGGACTCAGTTATCTAATATCCTAACCTCGTGCTTTTCAGTTGCCTTGAACTGCAACTCCCATGCTTTGGGCCACAGTAACTGGGAATAACGGGAGCAGGATCCACAGATATCTTAAGATGCTGGCAGGCTCATAGGGGAGAAGTGGGGAAAGGACAGGAACCTCTACCTGAGGGGCCAATTTCTTGACGTGAGAGTTATCTTTCTCCTGAGATCATTTCTGCATTCCTCCCCCCCATTACAGAACCATGCCAGTGTTCATGTGCAAGCCCCTTCTTGGGCAATTCCAAGAATGTTTTCCAGAATACTTTTCCTGATAATTTGAAGCTGCTTTTCTGTCAGAAACGCCTTACATCAGGGGTCCTCAACCTTTCTGGCTTTGCGGACCAGTGGGAGGGGGCAAAGAAGAAATGGTTCAGCGTGAGGGTTCACCTTACACCGCTTACAGTATTTTTTTAAAAAAAACCTTAGTTTTTTAAAAAGTTCAGGTTTGAGGTTTAACATTTAGATTGACAGAGAGCATCATAGTTGTTCAATAATAAAGTTAATTCTGCAAAATACAACTTGCCCAATTGTGTATATCTTAAACAATTCATAAAATTTAGTGGACTGTGTTTTATAGAGATGGATGGATAGATTAATCTGTCAATACTCCTTTTATATTTGTTTCTTTAAATCCTCACTCCTGTCTTTTAATGAATTGTGGAGGTTGGTTAAGCCTTTACTAAAAAACACAGCAAGTGCTTCCCTGTTTTTAAGGAAACCATTTTGTTTATCAGATTGTAGCAACAGACAGAGGGAGGCTGGAGGCCAATTCCCTTTTTAAGCGCAGGCCTCTTTCTTCCCTTCCCTTTTACCTGCAGGGAAAGGCAAAAGGCAGAGAAAGCAAACCGGTATACCTGTCGCTGTAGACGGATCTCTCGAATACTAGTACCGCTTCAGGGCTCCCTGGGCTTTGGGCAGCCAGCTGCACTTTGAGCCGGCTCAGGCACGAGTAGGTCTGGAAGGTGTAGGACCAGCGGGAAGGCTCTCGGTAGACCATCTCAAGCAGGTTCCCGAAGACTGGGGAAGGGCAGGCCTGAGGAGGAGGAGGAGGAGGAGGAGGAGGAAGAGCTCCTGGCCTGCCGGGGAAGCCCTTCACCTGCCCGCTCGGGGAGAGCCCACCCCCACCCCCTCACGACGGCTTTCCGAAGGCCAAGGAGAAGCCCGGCGTGCCCGACGCCGCGTTTGTCTTCCGGCCTTCCCCCGCCCGGGCGGGTTTTGCACAGCCACCCGCGGGCCAAGCGGGGCCCGAACCGGCGCCTCCTCGGCGACGGCTCGGGCAGATGTTGGCCGGGAGACTCGCGGCAGGGGCGCCGGAGGGAAAGGTGGATGGCAGCCGCAGGCGGCTTCTCCTGGGGCCGCGTCCAGCCTACCTACCTGGCGGGCGGCGGTGGCTCGGACCTCCTGCCACTTGGCCACCGGCTCGGGCGTCAGGCGCCATGCGGGGAAGGCTTTGCGCAGCAGCCCCACGAAGGTCGACTTGCCCGCCGCTGCGGAGAGGAGGAAGAGAAGCATCAAAGGCCGCCCAGCCGCGGCCTGCCCCCCGCCCTTGCCCCCCCGCCTACCGATGTTTCCCTCCACCGAGAGCCTCTTGGCCGCCCGCGAGAAGTTCCCCGCCGCGGCCGCCATGGAGCCGCCGGACGAGGAGGGACTGCGCAGGCTCGGCTTCTGCCTCGGAGGAGTGTGACGTAAAATTAGGGTCATGTAATGGAAAATGGAAAATGAGAAATAACTATAAAGGTTAGATTCCACCTTAAAACTTAGTGTGCTAAATTAAACACTAGAAATAAACATAGCGGTTGCCTAAACTCACCGTAAGGTTAATTGCTGGCCACTGTTACACCACCAACCACCCAAACGGGGAGCCGTAACAGGGAGTGCAGGCAACGCCCGTACTTTTTGTTCCTTAAACCGTTTTGAGACAATAGCGAGTAAAAATCGGAGCAATTTTGTGCCGTGGAAATTAGTTCCAAGTAAGCGGATATATTTATGGGATAAATTAATGGGATAATTATTTTTTATAATTATAATAATTATAATTAATTTATGGGAAAAATTAATGGGATAAATTTCTGGTTGAAGCTCCGTCAAAGAGACGTACAATCGCCCTATCCTGAAATCCTCCGAGAAGCCAGCAAAGAGCCGCTCTCCAGGGTCCTGCTGCGCAGTCTGGTCGCTGTGCAGGGAAGGAAGGACCTCTGCTCCGGGCATGACCCTTCATTTCTGGCCAGAGGGGCAGATTCAGAAAGGAGCTGCAGGGTCTATGGAAGCAGGAGCAACAGCCGCCGCCGCCGCCGCCGCCGCCGCCAAAACAGAAGGGAGGAGATGGACAGGTAGAGGAAACACAGGGTGGTTCCGATATTTTGCCTCCAATTGAGTTGGGCACTATTTTTCTCAGCATTAGGAGCAACTTCAGTAGCTGTTTTTTGTTTGTGTTTTCTGTAGCCCCCTTTTAGAGCAAGCAGCAGTCTGG
Source organism: Laticauda colubrina (assembly GCA_015471245.1). Lineage (NCBI taxonomy): Eukaryota > Metazoa > Chordata > Lepidosauria > Squamata > Elapidae > Laticauda > Laticauda colubrina. The sequence goes on along the minus strand of BLBF01000065.1, from coordinate 1,611 downwards.
GTAACACCAGTTTTTCCTGCTTTCTAGAAGTATAGCCTGTGTGATGGATGCAGGTGAGAATCCTGCTGCAAAACTGTCCATCAGACTGCCTTTTGGGAAGGAGAAACAGCCGAACGTGTGGCTGCCAAGATGACCATCCTATCCTTTGTGCCTGGGGGAGAACAAGAGTTTGGAGTTTAGAGGGAAAGAGCGGGTGTTTTGTATTACTTTTCTTAATGGGGTTAGGTTTAGGTTTAGGTTTAGGTTTGGGTTTGGGTTTGGGGTTGGGGGTTGGGGTTGGGGTTGGGGTTGGGGTTAGGGTTACTGCATCTTTATCATTAATACGTTATTAATATTAATAGGACAACATGAAGCCGAAGCCCGCAGGAGATGGACAGAAAACGACATCCCACTTCAAAAGATCGAAACTGAAAGTCAGGTAAGAAGCGTTTGGGGTGGGGGGGGAGGGGGAGGGTTGGGTGTTGGGTTGGGGTTGAGTTGGGTTGGGTTTGGCCATCAGAGTCTGCCTCAGGACCCTGGGGAGCGGCTCTTCCCGGGACTCTCGGAGGACTGAAGAATAGGGGGGTGGTTCCGTCATTTGGACAGAGCTTTCACTTCTCCAGACTCTTAACTGGAACTCATTTCAATGGCATAATGTTGCTCTCGTTTTCACTTGCTCTTATTTGTCTCAAACTAAGCACCTTGATGAGTTAAAACCCGAAAGTACTGGTGTTGCTCTGTTATAAGGCTACCCTTCCCTGAGTTTAGGGCGAAACGGAGGGTGGCGATTGCTGTTAAGGGGATTTTCAAGGTTTTGGTGACGGCTATATTTATTGCTACAGTTTAATTTAGCATGCTAAAATTTAGGGTGTTAATGTGTAGAGTTATTTCTCAATGTACCCTTGGCACGTTATTTTCTATCTAGATCTATTTTGTTATATTTAGCCGGCTTCGGTTTCTTCTACCATCGAGGCACCTCAAAACGATTACATTTATAGCAACGTGAATGCCATTAAAATGCTTCAGACAAAATAAGAATCGGTCAAATTAAAGCTCGGCAAAAGAGAGGAATTCATGCCTTGAGAGAAGAGAACGGGAGACCGCCCGGCCCTCCCGTACCTGCAACTGCCAAGGGCTGCCCCCTTCCTTCTCTTTGGCTCCCAACCTTATCCAGTCTTTCTAAAATGAAAAGCCTCAACCTCAGTGAAGTTGCCCCCCAACCCCCAAAAACCCAAATCCCTCAAGGACAACTTACCTGTTTTCCCCGAGTTCCTTGGCAACGGCCGGCAGAGCTCACACGGATTGCGCATCCTCCTCCCTCCACTGCTTTCCCCAAAAGGCTCAAGCTCTCGGCCAGCAGGCCTTTTATAGGATTGGCCCCAGTCTGCGACTGGGAGAAGTGAGCAGATCGCAGGACAGATTCTGCAAAGGCTGAAGCCGCCTGTTGCCTCCACCTTTGGCCTCATGTTGTCCTACTAATATTTATAAGGTGTTAATAAGTAAGATACAGGATGGTCGCCTAAAAAACCCATGAAGAGGGTTTTTTGTTTTTTTTCCCTGGCTGCTATTCCTTCTTGGACCACAGGAGGGCCCCGTTTTCCAATCCCAGGCTGTTGCAGAACAGGCACGCGA
>BLBF01000064.1:4296824-4377965 GCA_015471245.1 Laticauda colubrina | reverse complement strand
GGAAATTATTCGAGATTTCTATGGGCAACTATATAAACAAGAGAATATTGATGAGGAAAAAATTAAACAGTATTTACAGAATGTTAACTTACCGAAGATACCTAAAGAGACTGAAGAAATGTTAGAAAGTGATATAATAATGATGGAATTAAATGAAGCATTTAAGAGACAAAATAATGGGAAAGCACCAGGTCCAGATGGGCTTCCAGCAGAATTCTATAAAAAATTTCAAGAATCATTGAACATCCCATTGTTAGAAGTTATGAATGAAGTTATGTTAAAGAAGATGACACCCAAAACATGGTCAGAGGCTTATATTACACTTATTCTAAAAGAAGAGGCTGACCCGTTGCAAATTAAGAATTATAGACCTATTTCCTTATTGAATGCAGATTATAAAATCTTTGCTTCAATTTTAGCAGAAAGACTGAAAAAATATTTAAATAATTTTATTCACCCAGATCAAAATGGATTTCTGCCAAAGAGACAAATTAGAGACAATATGAGAGTAATTTTGGATACTTTGGAATATTATGAGGCTCATCCTGAGAAGCAAATGGCTTTGATATTCCTAGATGCTCAAAAGGCATTTGACAACGTGAACTGGAGATTTATGTTATTACTATTAGAACAGATGGGTTTTGCCAGAAAATTTATTCAAGCAATAGAAGCCATATATAATAAACAGACAGCAAAGGTAATGATGGAGGGAGAATTTACAGATCTTATTAATATAAGAAAAGGCACAAGACAAGGGTGTCCCTTGTCTCCTTTGTTATTCGTATTGACTTTGGAAGTGTTGAATAGAAATATTAGGGATGACAAAAGTATAAAAGGAATGAAAATTAAAAAGGAAGAATTCAAACTACAAGCTTTTGCTGACGATTTAGCTTTTATTCTGGAAGACCCGTTAGAAACCGCTCTAAAGTTATTGGAAAAGATAGAGACATATGGTGAGATGGCTGGCTTGAAAATAAATAAAGATAAAAAGATTCTGACAAAAAACATGTTACTGAGACAAAGAGAAGAACTGACAGATCTTTTGAAAATCCAAGTTACAAATAAGGTTAAGTACCTGGGGATATATTTGACAGCAAGATGTAGCACATTAAAAGAGAATAATTATATTAAACTCAAACAACAGATAATTACAGACTTGAAGAAATGGGAAAACTTGCAATTGTCATTAATAGGGAGAATTTCAACAATTAAGATGAATATTTTACCCAGAATTTTATTTCTCTTTCAAACAATACCAATTAGACTTGGAAAAGAATATTTTGAAGATTTAAATAAAATCATGTTGAAGTTTATATGGCAAGGTAAAAGAGCGTGAATAAAGATAAAGCTTTTGCAAGATGCTAGAATTAGAGGAGGTTTTGGCCTGCCTAATTGGGAACTGTATTATCAAGCTGCAAGTTTGATGTGGGTCAAAGAATGGATAACATTAAGAAAGCATAGATTGTTGACATTAGAAGGACATGATTTACTGTTGGGCTGGCATGCTTTTTTATGGTACAAGGGAACTAAAACACAGGGGTATTTCAGAAGACATTATATACGAGAGTCTTTGTGGTTAAATTGGGAGAAGATAAAAAAACAATGTTATTTGAAAATTCCAGTTTGGTTATCGACTATTGAAGCATTTTCCTATCCTATGATCTATAAAAAGGAACAAACAGTTAGATATGGGGAATTGTTGGATGAAAAGGGTGGACTTAATTCGATCCAAAACTTAGAGGAACAAGGTATAAGGATGAATTGGTTTTCATATGCGCAAATACACTCAAGATATGATGAAGATTTTAAAACGGAAGGATTCTATGATAAACAGACTGATTTAGATAAGATATTGATGGGTACTGATGAGAAAGTGATTAAAAAATTATATGGTTATTTATTGGGAATTAAGTTAGAGGAAGAACAAGTTAAAGAAACTATGATTGCTTGGGGGAAGAATTTTGTATATGGGATTGATTTAGAGAAATGGCAAAAATTGTGGTCTCAAAAATTTAAAATGACAATGTCAACAGCATATAAAGAAAACTTGTATAAGATGTTTTACAGGTGGCACTTCCCCCCGACAAGAATAGCAAGAATGTTCCGTTAGGACTGACCAGGGGTGAAAATATCAGCTGTGATCTCAGAGCCCCGAGATCGCAGCTGTAGCACCGGGACGAGGTGCTCTGAGCCAGAGTTTGGGTTTGTGATCTACATGGAACACTTTGAAACAGAAGCTCTAAAAAAATATGATCACAAACCCAAACTCTGGCTCAGATATGTAGATGACACCTTCATAATCTGGCCACACGGGAAAGAAAAACTGAACAACTTCCTCACACACCTCAACAGCCTACATCCCAAAATACAATTCACCATGGAAACAGAAGCCAACAATCAACTTCCCTTCCTAGATGTCTTAGTATACAAAAAATCCAATGGCTCCCTAGGACACACCATCTACCAGAAGAAAACACATACAAACCGCTATCTACATGCACTCTCACACCACCACCCAGCACAGATCAATTCCGTAGCCAAGACACTCATCTCCAGAACAAAATGCTTAGCCGATGAACAACACTTAAAAACCGAACTACACACTCTCACTAATGTACTTACAGCCAATGGATTTCCAAAAAAGAAGATTACCCACCTAATCCAAAAAGAAACCCCAACCAAAAGCCAAGACAGAGAACAAGAGAATGGCAAAGCCCTCCTCCCATATATAAAAGGCACTACAGACAAAATCAGCAAGATCCTCCAAAAACACAACATTAAAACAGCATTCTGCACAAACAGAAAAATATCCACCATCCTAAGAAACCCTAAAGACAAATCGAGTTAGAAAACCAAGGAGTATACGAAATCCCTTGCACTGACTGCCCCACCACATACATAGGACAAACTAACAGAAGAATTAGTACACGCATTGAAGAACACAAGAACTTAATCAAAAAAGAAGAACTGACCTCTTCCCTGGTCCAACACCTCAAAGCCACAGAATATGATATTAACTTTAAAAATACCAGAACTATCGCCAAAACCGAACACTTCAACCACAGAATAATCAGAGAAGCCATAGAGATAGAGAAATGCCCACACAGCATGAATAGACGAGATGATACCTCCCGCCTACCAACCATTTGGAAACCTGCCCTCATTAATAAACGAGTAAGTAACATGAAGAATGACACCAGACCCACACCCGCAAGTTCCACACAAGATGCTACCACCACACTTCCACACAGAAAAAAGACTCACACCCACACAGAAGAGGAGACACGACCACGAACCAGAAACCATACTGCAGCTGCACCACTACCCGCTTCAAACCCCTCTGACTCATACAAGAAGCAAACTGACACCCACTATGAAGATGTGGCACGACCACGAACAGAAAGCCAAACAACAAGATCAAAGCTCACCAGCTCAAATCCCCCAGTAACCAAGACTAACCTGAGCACAACCAAGCCCCCACCTAAGCAGAACACACCCCCAGCCAATCAGAACACAGCCAACCCCCCTACCAATCAGAACACAGCCAAACCCCCACCCAATCAAGTCACACCCCCACTAGCAGTTAAAAGGAAGAAGCAGCTGCAAGCTCACATTACTCTGAGAAGCACAGAGCTGAAGAAACAAGCCTGAAGATGATGAATGAGACTTCATCGAAACGTTGCCTAGATACTTTCAATTCTACGTGGGAGAAAACCCGAATAACCATAATATATATATATATATGCTGTTTAGCTTCCCTCGGGTATTATCCCACGTCATTGTAGTGTTATTAAAGTTGTAGCAATGTTTCAGCAGAATCTCATATGCCATCATCAGGCTTCTGTATGGATGTGTGTCTCACAGCTTTTGGTTTCAAATTCGAGGCTGGTCCATTATGATTGGCTAGGAGCCTGGGTCGGTGTTCACTGGACTTGGAGTTTGATTGATTGGTGTTTCTGGATTCTTCTGTCTGTTTTGTGGCTTTGATTGGCTGGTTATAAAACAAAATTGTCAGACCTACTCCAAGACTCCACATACAAACCTATAAACACAGACCCAACCACATATCTAGAAATATTTACCAAGAAGAAAATTTTAACCAGCCACATAAGCAAAGAAATCCAACAGATGATCATCCCAAGAGAATGACGTGGGATAATACCCGAGGGAAGCTAAACAGCACACACATATATATATATATATCCTAGACATGTCTGAATCAAAGTACCAGGTGATCAAGGACAGGATCACCGGTCTTCTTCACAACACTCCAGACCCAGCTGAACCTGCTCCTACCCAGTCCAGGTCTGCTCCTCCACCCCAGATGATGTCACTGCCCTTCCAAGGCTTTCCACAGGCCCTCACCTACCAAGGCTACAGCTACCAGGAGCTCCAGCAGCACAGGTAGCCCTTCCCAGTCCAGGCACAGGTACATCGAATGCCACCAGTGCCATCGATGCCACCGATACCACCCATGCCAGCCACACCACAGATGCTACCCATGCTACAGATGCCACCATGCCACAGATGCCACCAATGCCACAGGTGCCACCCACGCCTCTCCACACTCACCTGCAGACCAGACATCCCCACTATACTCCTCCTTCCTCCACCCCACAGCCAAGCCCGGCCTCAGAACATCTGTCATTGGTATTGGGGATGACACCCCATGTCCTGGAGGAAGGGGCTCTCAACATCACAGGACTGAGGCAGCTCTCTGAAAGCTTCCTCCACACACCATCCCCTGTTGTCCTCTTGGGGCCATGCATCCCAATGGCGCCTCAGACCAGCACTCCAGCAGCAGCCACCTCCACAGCACCTGGACCCTCTACCCCTGAGACTATGAGCGCGCCTCAGAGTGACTGAGAAGAGTGCCAGAGACTGGGTGGCTACCTGTTGACTTTATCTTTGCTTGGGACACTTGGGTCATTTTTCTTACACAGCTTGTTATTAATAAAGATTATCTTTGCTTCACACACTTGCCTCATTTATTTTATTAAATAAAGTCTTGGTGGAAACTTTTAGAAATGGTTTAAGCTTTTGCATGATTGTGGGATGGGTAAGGATAGAAGTGGGATGGGCAGGAATACCTTTGGGATGGGTAATAGCTGTGGGATGGGCAGGGATACCTTTGGGATGGGTAATAGCTGTGGGATGGGTTAGGATACCTGTGGGATGGGTAAGGATAGCAGTGGGGTAGATAAGTGTTAAGCCTGGGTTCCCCAACCAGGGTTAGGTAGACAAGCTAAACAGAATGTGCAGCGTTAGTCAAATAGGCACACAGATAAATGAGTGAGCTAAGCTTGTATGTTTATTAACATACAGTAAAAATAACAGATACGCTTGTGCTATCAAGAATATAGTTTATTCCAGTATAAGTTTATGGCATAGTCAAATATCAGTCCAATAGTCATTTACCATGTAGTCAGTCCATTCAGGGATATTCAGTTAGCAAAGTCCATGTAGAATATCCTATGTCAGTTCACTTACAAAATCAGTCCTTTGTTGTCTCTCCCGTTCGAGCAATGCAGTTTAGATTCCAAGCAGTAATCAGGGATCATCAAAGCCAGAGAGAGAGCAAGCCGTAGTCTTGCTACTTTTATATTGTTTTCTTAAACACTCCTTTAATTGCTATTTCACAGTTAAAGCTGTATACACTCTAACATACACTAACTATGATTCATAGTTATTATTTCACCTAAACCAGTTAGGGTGAACAATGTTATCCCTAACATTCTCCCCTTTTAGGTTACATAATAACTATGAATCATTTACATCTTTAGAAAATATTTTTTGCAACTTTCTTTAAACTTAGTTGCTCCTTGAGCTTTTGTAAATTGGTCTGCAATGTTTTCTTCTGACATGCAGTATTCCAATTTTATTAATTCATTTTTCACTGATTCTCTTACATTCAAATATATTAGGTCAGTATGTTTTGATCTAGTTTTTACAGCAATACTAGTAGCTAACTTTATAGCTGCTTGGTTATCCTCATACACCATAATGGAATCTTTCACAGTTATACCCATGTCCAACAACAACTGTTTGTAGAAAATTAAGTCAGTGCATAATAATGATAGACATGAAAATTCTGCTTCCATCGTGGATAAGCTAATATGCTGTTGTCTGATTGACCTCCACCCTATTAGTGTCTTACCAAATAATATAGCCATACCAGATGTTGATTTTCTAGTGTTTATATCAGTTGCAAAACTTGCATCTGCATAAGCACTAAGACTCAAATCACCCTTTGGTTCTATATATAATGCATGGTTTATTGTTATCTCAATATCTCAATATTCTTTTTAAGGATTTCCAATGACATTCTTTTGGATCTGAATTAAAACGTGCCAGCTGATTTACATTATAAGCTATATCTGGCTTTGACCAATTGCTTATATATGATAAGCTACCAATCAAAGATTGATATATGGACTTGTCAAATTTGGGTCTTTGATCATTAGTTTGGCAAACTTCTTGACTCATTGGAGTCTTTGCTGGTTTACAAAGTTCCATCTTATAAGTTTTAATTAATTGGCAAATTTTATCTTCTTGAGATATCTTAAAACCATTATTTGTTTTATTAATTGTCAATCCTAGATACCTTTTAATTTCACCTAAATGCTTTATTTTTATCTTTTTGGCTAATAATGATATAATCTCATTAGCTTCATTATTAGTCTTAGTTATGAAAGAAATATCATCTGTAAATAATAACAATAATGACACCGTTCCATTATTTTCTCTTTTAAACACACACGGATCTGCTAATCCAGATTTAAAACCTATATTGTTTAACTCTTTTACAATATATTGGTTCCACTCAAACCCAGATTGTTTCAACCCGTAAAGACTCTTTTTGAGTTTCCAACAATCAATATTATTTACTTTATTTTCTTTTATATCAATTGGTTTTCTTAAATATATAGTGTGCTGTAATGGTGCATGTAGATAAGCAGTTTCTACATCTAAATGGTTAATGACATAGTTTTTCTTAGCTGCCCACACTAATGCTGCTCTTAAAGATGTAGCTTTAAGGCTTGGTGCAAAAACTTCATCATAATCAGATGCAGTTTGATTAAATCCTTGAGCTACTAACCTAGCTTTATGGGTAACAGTCCCATCATTTCCAGTTTTTACTTTAAATATCCATTTGCACCCAATGGATTTTTCTCCTGGAGGTAATTTGGCATCTTCATACACTTTCATTACCTTTAATGAATTTAGTTCTTTTTCCATTGCCTTTTGCCAATTTTCCTGATCCTTAGCAGGATACATTCTAAGTTCATCTACACTAGTTGGAACTTTAGTTACTTGGCAAACTATACTTGCTTGATACCTATCAGGTGGTCTAGTTACACGTGTAGTATGTCTAGGTATTATAGGACTTACAGGTGGACTTTCCTCTATTAATTGTTCTTGATCATGTAACTCTTCCTGATCATCTATTTCCTCTTGTTCTGGTCCTATTTGCTCTTCGTGGACTTCTTCTTTAATTGAACTCTTCTTATAGCTAATCTCATCTTTCTGCCTTTTGTAGGGTTCAATAAATACTTCATTATTTAAATCTTGTTCTAATCTATTCCATCCTACATGTTCTAGGAATTTTGTACTAGCACTGGTGTAAACTCTAGATGTACCTGGTTCCCAGAATCTATAAGATCTATGATTAGATGTATAACCTACAAAAATCAATCTTTTAGCTCTATGCTGTCTTTTGTATCTAAGTTGTGTAGGGATATGCACCCATGCTGGTGCTCCAAATGTGTGCATGTAACTTAAATCAGGTTTTGTACCATGCCACAGTGTGAATAGTAATTCACCTGTTGTTGAATTAACAACATTATTTAATATATGATTACCACACATTATTGCTTCTCCCTATAAATTGTCAGGTAATCATGAATCAGACATCATAGTTCGTGCCATTGATTGTAATGTTTGGCCTCTTCTCTCTATAAAGGCATTATGTTGTGGCCTATATGGTGCAGACATTTTATGTTGAATACCTAACAGTCTTAATCTGTTTTGGAATTTATGATTTGTAAATTCTGTACCATTATCTGTGATGAGAGTTACTAATTTCTTTTTAGTTTTTCTTTCAGTGAATTTTAACCAATTAAATAGATTTTGATATGTTTCAGTTTTGCTCTTCATTAAATAGCAAAACCCATATCTAGAATAGTGGTCCATTATACTTAGTATGTGGTGAGCTCCTCCTACACTTGGTTTTTTCGGACCTATTAAATCAGCAAATACTACTTCTAAAGGCTCTTTAGTAGTAAATCCATCAACTCTATTAGCCGGTATGACCCTGCTCTTATTTTGATTACAGGCATTACATTGCAAATACTTATTACAAGATTTCAAACTTATTCCCTTAGACAATTCAACAGTTTTCTTAAGCATTTTAAAATTTAATTGCCCTAGCCTTCTATGTAACAAGTGAATACATTCGTCATGAGGTTTCTTATTGTTATAAATTGTGTTAGCCACCTTTAAACCATCATCATTTAACATATATAATCCATCTCTTAAAGATGCAGTAATTCTCTTATCTTCTTTTTCAAGTATGCAATTATCTCCCTTAAATGTAACTACATATCCTAGTTTAACCAAAATTCTAACTGAAATTAAATTAAACTTAAGTTGTGGTACATATAACATTTTTACATTCTCTTTTATAAAATAACAATATGCTATACCTTCACCTTTAGCTTTCAGTTTCCAGCCATTGGCTAACGATATCTGCTGTGTACTCTGGGACATTTTAACAAATTTTTTGTTATCATTTGTTATACAATGGGATGCCCCACTGTCAACCACCCATAAATTATTTTTTACAGCTCCGTTAGTATAAATGGCTAACTCTAAATTTTTATGTAGCTTTTGATGTTTTTTAGCATTCTGGCCAGCGTTCTGGCGCTGTGCCTTTTTACAAAATCTTGCCAAATGTCCTCTTCCTCCACAATTAAAACATTTTTTAATTGCGTATGCAGTAGGAGGTTTATTATCTTCTTTTTGAGGTTGCTCCCTCCTTAATTCATCTCTTTCATGCCTTCTTCTGGCCTCTTCAATCAATCTGCCAGTTATATCAGTTAAAGTTAAATTGTCCTTTGGCAAAATTTCAAGTGAAGTTACGTAGTTATCATAACTTTCATCAAGGGAAGATAGAATTATATAAACTTGATGTTGTTCAGAGAATATAATCTCTTTCTCGTGTAATTCTTGGAAAATGCTTTGCATAGTTTTTAAATGACTCAGCATATCACCATTTGTTTGGAGATGTATCCTGAAAAGCTTCCGTGTTAGATTTATGTGAGCACCAATATTATCTCGAACATAAATTCTCTTCAGCTTCTGCCAACACCCAAAAGCCGTTTTCTCTCCATGGATATAAACAAGCTGTTGATCAGTTAAGGTTAACCCAATTATGCAAATGGCTTGTTGATTTTTATGCTTAAATTCTTCTATCTTTAGTCTGTCTTCCTCATCCTCTGGATCCCATTCTTCTACGTTTGGTGGATTTTCAATTATGTTAGACTACATTTTGTAGACCATGATACATAGTTTGTTCCATCCAGCTTGGATATAAGGGACAAACGTTGTAGATTGACTTGTGCCATGTTTTCTTATATGGATATAAAAATATAATTAATAAAACACAGCTGTCTGTTTACTGTAATGTATAACAACACAAACTCTCACTTTTTACATAAATCTGTTTTATCCTAGTTAAACTGACTTTGCAGCCTCTGGGCCCATAACCAGTGTTAAGCCTGGGTTCCCCAACCAGGGTTAGGTAGACAAGCTAAACAGAATGTGCAGCGTTAGTTAGATAGGCACACAGATAAATGAGTGAGCTAAGCTTGTATGTTTATTAACATACAGTAAAAATAACAGATACGCTTGTGCTATCAAGAATATAGTTTATTCCAGTATAAGTTTATGGCATAGTCAAATATCAGTCCAATAGTCATTTACCATGTAGTCAGTCCATTCAGGGATATTCAGTTAGCAAAGTCCATGTAGAATATTCTATGTCAGTTCACTTACAAAATCAGTCCTTTGTTGTCTCTTCCGTTCGAGCAATGCAGTCTTGATTCCAAGCAGTAATCAGGGATCATCAAAGCCAGAGAGAGAGAGCAAGCCGTAGTCTTGCTACTTTTATATTGTTTTCTTAACCACTCCTTTAACTGCTATTTCACAGTTAAAGCTGTATACACTCTAACATACACTAACTATGATTCATAGTTATTATTTCACCTAAACCAGTTAGGGTGAACAATGTTATCCCTAACAATAAGCCTCCAGTGCAAGCATAGTGGGACTGTATGGTCCACCCTCCCAGGTGCCACATCTTTGGCCCTTTATTATCAATAACAATGTATTCATTCAACCACACATTTCAACATAAACACAACTCTTTATTAAATGCCCTGTTCATTGTAGGGCCACTCAACATACATGGCCCAATCTCATCCGTGTGATGAGACAGGCTGAAGGAAGCATCCATAAAGCATCTTCCATCCTGTCTTGCCTCTGCACTGCTCCAGCTGGGGAGTTGCACCAGTGTTTCAGGAGGTTGTGCTGCTTCTTCCCTTCACGTGAAGCTCTGTTGGGGCCTGGCACATCCACAGTATCTATCAGGTTCCACCCTTGCCTCCATTCACTAGGCTCCATGTCCCCATTGCCTTGTTGGAGGTCAACGAATCTGTTCTGGAACACTGGGAAGCGGGTGCACATGAGATTGTGCAGGATGCAGCAAGCTTCCACGATGTTCCTCACGGTCTCTGGGCGATGCTGCATGGTGGTGAGAAGTACATGGAACCATTTGGCCAGGATGCCAAAGGCGTTCTCCACCACCCGCCTTGCCCTGGACAGCCTGTAATTGAAGATCCTTTCTTCACGGGTCAGGAGTCTGGAAATGCATGGCTTCATGAGGTAGGTTCTGAGGGAGAAGGCGTCATCCCCCACGATGAAATAGGGCACATATTGCATGACGTTGGACAGGGGGTCTGGATCTGGGAAGCCCACGATGAGGTTGCCTTCAAGCCCCTCCTTGAGGTGACTGTCGTTGTATACCTGGGCATCTGAAGATGAGCCGTAGCCTGAAGCATCGATGTACATGAATTTGTAGTCAGCATCGACCATGGCGAAGAGGATGATGCTGAAGAAGCCCTTGTAGTTGAAATAAGTGGAGCCTGAGTTGGCTGGAGCTTTGCAGGCCACGTGCTTGCCATCTATGGCTCCAACGGTGTGTGGGAAGTTCCACCTCTGATACCACTGCTCTGCAACTTTCTTCCATCCTTCTTCAGTGGAGGGGCACTGGAGGAGCTCCTCCTTGTATTCTTTGATGATGGCCTGCACCACTTCTCTGACTCCAATGCTGATAGTGTTGTGTGGCACCCTCCAGCCTTACTGCATGCTTTTGTAGGTGGTCCCTGAAGTCAGGTGGTGCAGAGTGAGTGCCACCTTGAGCCCAGGTTCCAGGCTGGGCCGGAAGTTGGTGTTTGCCTTGGTCAACCTGGGTGTCAGGCGCTGCACAACTTCGTCAAACATGGCTGGAGGCATCCTCATGAAGTTCTGGAATGCCCGAGTGTCTTCGTTCCTGAGCTCCACCATCAGCTTGTTTTACAGTCCATACTCTCCTCTTCTCCCGATCCATTTTCGGACCCAGATGCTTCTTGGCCGCCTCTTTTTCTTCCCATAGTAGAGTTCATAGAGCCTGTAGATGGCTTCGTACTGTTGTAGAAGGATGGTGGCTGCCAAAAGGACTGTGGTACGATCCACGGTGGACATGACTGGATGCTGTGGAAGAGAAAGAGTCAGATGAAGCCTGCAGAGGTCTGCACAGCTGGGTTGCTGGTCTGAAAGTGAGATCCAGATGAGTTGCTCCCCCTTTTTATAGGCAGTATTGGTGTCCCTTTGCATCTTCTAGGCATCCTCTAGACATCCTTAATATCCAAGATAGGTCCCCTCTGCGAATGTTTTTTCCATTTTAAATGCTTTGTTTCCGTGCTGCATCCGTTCTGCATCCGTTCTGCATCCGTTCCGCTTCCTCCCTGTGTCCGGGCGGATGCAAGTTGTGCGGATGCACAGCGGACGCCAAGCGGATATAGCGGATGAGTAACGGATGCGTAACGGATGCGTAGCAGATGCGTAACGGATGCATAACGGACGAACTGGATACATTTTCTTCGCAAAAGTTTTAGGCAGCCCAAAACTTTTGGAGCAGATATAACATCCATAAACGGATGCTGGACGGATAGAGAGGAAGCCAAACGGAGGCAGTGAGTACATCGCGTTTTCGAACGGATGGTAAGGTTTTTTGTCCATTTTACATCCTCTTTGCATCCGTTGGTTCAGTGTGACATGGGCTTAAATTGCTTAAATGACATCTCTGCTAAAGGGTTTCACTTTATATGCAAGAGTTGGCTGCTCATAGTTATCATTGCATTTTAACTATTTTAATTCCTCAAGGTGCTCTAGCACCCTGCCTGATTTGTAACTCTGGCTTGCAGGCGTTTTTAATCTAAGAATTGGTATTTATGGCAGCTTTTTGCAAGCAGAAGTTTTTTGTATTCTTGTACAGGTAATCCTTGACTTACAACAGTTCATTTAGTGACCATTCAAAGTTACAGTTGCACTGAAAAAAGTGACTTATGACCATTTTTCACACTTACAGCATCCCCACTGTCATGAGGGGCCAGGTGAGGAGAAGTGCCCCTCAACATGAGTGATGTCAAATTGGCCATGCCCACCCAGTCATACCCACCACCTAAGCCATGCCTACACAACCAGTTGTTAATAAATTTGAATCCCATTCCTGGGCAACATCATGTCTACAGCAATGATCCAGCTGATCAGTTTGCTTGAGAGTCAAAATATGACATTAATTCCCATTATTGTCAAACCTGCCAGTAAAGTTGAACATATTTTTCCTATGTTTGTTTTGTATGTGTATTTGTTAGGGGAAAATCAAAGTCCAAATTTCAAAATCTCTCTCAGATGGTGAAGAAGTAGCTTTAACTGCTCGGAAGAAAAAAGTGGAAAAAGCACTTCCTAAGCTTGGGATGCAGTATGATTTGGTAGGTTTCCATTGATAGGTCTATTTGAGAGGACTAGTAACAAACCATGATAAATGTCACAAAATCTCTGAAGATCTTTAATTTAATGAAATCAAAATTTAAGCATTTTTTCTATTCTTTATTAAAGCAACTCATTTTTTCCCCAGGATACCATAAGACCTAAAGGGAGAAAATATATGGCTATTTTAAGAACTGTATTAAATTTAAGTTGAGTTTTTAAATCAGCTTCCTTTTTTTAAAGCACAATGGAAGCTTGAAAAAATTGAGCTACTTTAATAAACAACAGAAAAGTAAATTACTTGTGCAAGACACTTCTAAACCATTGTCAATGCATCAGAGATTTGGATATACAGAAGATATTTTTTGAATGTAGGGACATTGAATAAATATCTTCTGTATATCCAAATCTTTTTAAAGATATTATTTGATATTTTCATTCAAGCAGGTTGCATATTTTGATATTTGCATAATTTTTTTTAAAGCTATTTAACAAGTGACATAGATTAATGTATAATATTTTAGTAGTCATAACTGAAATTCATACATGACCTCCAGTGAAAGATAGCAACAAAGCAGACATTTAGACTGGACCATACAAGCAAAGCCTGAATTTCAAGGAAATAATTTGCCAGTTTGCATTTTAAGAATGCAGCTATATTACCAGCTTAAAGCCCATGTCACACTGAACCAATGGATGCAAAGAGGATGTAAAATGGACAAAAAGCTTGCCATCCGTTCGAAAACACAATGCATCCGTTGTGTATTCACTGCATACGTGTTTCATACACTCTATCCGTAAAACATCAGTCTACTGCTATTTCATCCGCTCAAAAAGTTTTGAGCTTCACAAAACTTTTTGAGCGGATGAACTTTCCACTGCGTACGATCTACATCTGCGACACACGCGACCAACAAACGTTCTACGTCCATTGTCATCCGTTACACGTCCAATGTATCCTCTCGGCATCCTCCGGCCATCCGCACAACTCACATCCGCTGCAGCGGAAAGCGGAAAGAGGGAGGAGGTGAAAGGTACACGGAACATCCACACAGCATGAGTAGCATGGACATAGAAAGGATGCAAGTGGATGCATCTCGTATATAAATCATTAAAACGGACAAAACGTTCGTATATGGGACGTATCTCGGATATTTAGGATGTCTGGAGGATGTCTAGAGTATGTGGAAGGACACCAAGCAGAAAACTGATATTTTCTATAAAAAGGGGGAGGAAATCACCTGGATCTCACTATCAGTCCAGCAGCTGTGGTGTGCAGACCTCTTCAGCCTTGCCCTTGCTCTTCCACATCATCCATTGATCTCCACCTTGGGCTTGGCAAGTTTCCAAAAGTCCTGGTGCGCAGCCTGTTCCTGCATTCCAAG
The DNA here is from genome assembly GCA_015471245.1 of Laticauda colubrina. Lineage (NCBI taxonomy): Eukaryota > Metazoa > Chordata > Lepidosauria > Squamata > Elapidae > Laticauda > Laticauda colubrina. The sequence continues at coordinate 4,363,491 of BLBF01000064.1, read as the reverse complement.
CGCACCCAGGCTGAGCTGCAGCTGTCCCTCTCTCACCAGCACCATCTCCAATTACAGTGGTAGCAGCGGCGGGAACCATGGAAGTTACGGAGATGGCTCCCCCACTTGAGAAGTAGCTGAAACACTTCCACAGTTCCCACTGCTGCTGCTGCTGTTATTGGAGAGGATGCTGGTGAGAGAGGGACAGCTGCAGCTCAGCCTGGGCACGCTTGGAATGAAGGAATGGGCTGTGCACCAGGACTTTTGGAAACTTGCAAAGCTTGAGGCTGGAGCACCAAGGGTAGCAGCAGCAGAGGGTCTCACTCAGCTCTTCTCACGGCCACCCAGCCACTCGGGATTAAACCAAAACATACTCCTGGGTACCTCAAAATGCTTTTTTCCCCCTGTTGTTGTAGGGATGGGAAGAGCAGGAGTGACTCAGACACTGTTGTTGGAGATGGCTCTGGAGAGAGAGGTGCCAGCACCTGTGGGAACTGGGGAAGCTACAGAGGCCTGGCAAGCGGTCAAAATGCTGCCAGCAGACATCCACACTGCCACAGCCCACCTGCTGACTGGGATCTGCAGCAAAGGTGCTTGTTGGCAGTAGGGAACCCTCCATGCTCTGCCATGATTGGCCATTAGGAGTGGCTGGTGGTGAGGAGTAGCTGTCCACAGGGCACCCTAGGTGAGGGTGCATGGGGGTGGGGAGAAATTAATTCACCCCTGAAAAGATATCCCAGCCATTTTTTCAGGGCTCAAAAAAAAAAAAAAAAAAAAAAGAAGACCCGGCCTTATTATATGAGAAACACGGTATTATTTGGATAAAAGAGTACTAATTAATCTGAGGATTATTTGCTAGATCAGGTTTAAAAAAGAAATCTAGGTAGAAGGCAAGAGAAAACCTGTAGTATTCTGTTATCCAATAAACTGGAGGGTGAGTTCCATGAAATACTAAAGCCCATGTCACACTGCACCAACGGATGCAAAGAGGATGTAAAATGGACAAAAAAGCTTGCCATCCATTGGAAAACACGATGCATCCATTGTGTACTCACTGCGTACGTCTTTCATACGCTCTATCCACCAAACCTCTGTCTACTGCTATTTCATCCACTCAAAAAGTTTTGAGCTGCACAAAACTTTTTGAGCAGATGAACTTTCCGCCATGTACGATCTACATCCGTGACACATACGGGAAACAAACTTTCTATGTCCATTGTCATCCGTTACACATTCGCTGTATCCTCTTGGTATCCTCTGGGTATCCACGCAACTCACATCTGCTCCAGCGGAAAGGGGAAAGAGGGAGGAAGCGAAAGGTACGTGGAACGTCCACACAGCATTAGTAGCATGGACATAGAAAGGATGAAAGTGGATACAGCTTGGATATAAAGCATTAAAACGGACAAAACATTTCTATATGGGATGTATCTCGGATATTTAGGAAGTCTGGAGGATGTCTAGAGTATGTGGAAGGACACCTAGTGGAAAACTGATATTTGCTATAAAAAGGGGGAGGAAATCACCTGGATCTCCCTATCAGTCCAGCAGCCGTAGTGTGCAGACCACTTCAGCCTTGGTCTTGCTCTAACACATCATCCACTGATCTCCACCATGGATCATCGCACACTACATTTGGTAGCCGCATTCATTCAACACCAGAACCAAGCCCTGTTCAGACTATTTCACCTTTTCTATGCAAGGAGAAGAAGGAGACATCCAAGAGCTCTGTGGGTCTGATGATGGATTGGGAGAAGAGTGGATTTTGGACTCTATGACAAGCTGATGGTGGAGCTGAGGAATGAAGACACTCGTGCATTGCAGCACTTCATGAGGATGCCACCAGCCATGTTTGATGAAGTTGTGGAGCATCTGAGACCCAGGTTGACCAAGGCAAAAACCAACTTCCATCCCACCCTGGACCCTGGACTGAAGGTGGCACTGACTCTGCGCCACCTGGTCTCTGGGACCACATACAGAAACATGCAGTATGCCTGGAGGGTGCCACACAACACCATCAGGATTGTGGTCAGAGAAGTGGTGCAGGCCATCATCGAAGTATACGTGGAGGAGCTCCTCCAGTGTCCCCCCACTGAAGAAGGCTGGAGGAAAGTTGCAGAGCAGTGGTATCAGAGGTGGAACTTTCCCCACACCGTTGGAACCATAGATGGGAAGCACGTGGCCTGCAAAGCTCCAACCAACTCAGGATCCAATTATTACAACTACAAGGGCTTCTTCAGTATCATCCTCTTTGCCATGGTTGATGCTGACTATAAGTTCATGTACATGGATGCTTCAGGCAACGGGTCAGCTTCAGATGCCCAGATATACAACACCAGTGACCTCAAGGATGGGCTGGAATGCAACCTCATCATGGGTTTCCCAGATCGAGACCCCCTACCCAACGACACACAAGATGTGCCCTACTTCATTGTGGGGGATGACGCCTTCTCCCTCAGAACTTACCTCATGAAGCCCTACAGTTCCAGATACCTCACCCGTGAAGAGAGGATCTTCAACTACAGGCTGTCCAGGGCAAGACAGGTGGTGGAGAACGCCTTTGGCATCCTGGCCAACAGGTTCCAGCTACTTCTCATCAACTGCAGCATTGCCCAGAGACCATGAGGAGGATCGTGGAAGCTTGCTGCATCTTGCATGATTTCATGTGCACCCACTACCCAGTGTTGCAGAACAGGCTTGTGGACCATCAACAAGGGAATGGGGACATGGAGCCGAGTGAATGGAGGCAAGGACAAAACCTGATAGACACTGTGGATATGCAAGGCCACAAGAGAGCTTCACATGAAGGGAAGAAGCAGCGCAACCTCCAGAAACACTGATGCAACTCCCCAGCTGGAGCAGTGGAGTGGCAAGACAGGATGGTAGATGCTTAATGGATGCTTCCTTGAGCCTGTTGCATCACACTGATGAGATTGTGCGATGTATGTTGAGTGGCCTTACAATGAATAGGGCATTAATAAAGAGTTTTGTTTATTTTGAAATGTGTTGATCAATGAATAAATTGTTATTGATAATAAAGGGCTATATGTGAGGCAGCTGGGAGGGTGGACCATACAGTCCCACTATGCTTTCACTGGAGGTTTATCAATCCCACCGCTATCCTTACCCATCCCACAAGTATCCTTACCCATCCCACAACTATCCTTACCCATCCCACAGCTATCCTTACCTATCCCACAACCATGCAAAGGCTTAACCATTTTTTCAAAGTTTTCACCAACACTTTATTAAGTAAAAAAAAATGAACCAAATGTGTTAAGCAAAGATAACCTTTATTAATAACAAACTGTATGACTTTATTAAAAAGCAAAATGACCCAAATAAAGTGTCTTAAGCAAAGATAAAATGAACAGGTAAGAACTCTGGCACTCTTCTCAGTCACTCTGAGGCATGCCCATGGTCTCAGATGTTAAAGGGCCAGGGACTGTGGAGGTGGCTGTGGCGGGAGTGCTGGTCTGAGGAGCAATTGGGATGCCTGGCCCCGAGAGTACAACAGGAGATGGTGTGTGCAGGAAGCTCTCAGAGAGATGACTCAGTTCCGTGAGGTTGAGAGGCCCTTCATCAAGTACCTGGGATGTGAGGCCCAAGACTGATGACAGATGTTCTGACGACGGGCTTGGCTGTGGGGTGGAGGCGTGGGTGAGGTGAGGCGTCTGTGGTGTCTGTGACATGCGATGAACCTGGACCTGGACTGGGAAGGCTGCCTCTGCTGTGGGAAGTCTTGGTAGTGGTAGGCTTGGTAGGTGAGGGGCTGTTGAAATCTGTGGAAGGGATGTGACATCGACTGGGGTGGAGGAGCAAACCTGGAGTGGGTAGGAGCAGGTTCAGATGGGCCTGGAGGGTGGTGCAAAAGAGCTGAGATCCTCTCCTTCATCACTTGGTACTGGGCCTCGGGCATGTCCATGAGGGTTTGGTTCATGTAGTTAATGAAGGGCTTGCAGTTCGAGGATGGTATGTCGAAGTGGACCAGCTGGGAGAGAAGATCTGTCCTGGCTTTGATTGTGTCCCTGATCTCCAAGAGGACAGTGTGGCTGTCCCTCCGGTCTGCCTCTTTGCCTGCTTTCTGTGGAGGTGGAGCTGGGTGTGGGTGTGGGTTGGTCTCTGGTGGCTGCTTCTTCTTGCTCCATCTGAGACAGGGGATCCTCCATGTCCTCCGGCACGGGGAGTGCAGCTGTCGGGGGGGGGGGGAATCTCTGTCATGGGGCCTCCAAAGACACCTGTCTGGACAAGGTAGCTGTCTCCTGGCTGGAAGAGGAGTGGCTCTCTGTGGGCTGTCTGAGGGAGAGGGTTGACAGAGGGGCTGCTCCTCAGTGGTGGACCTCACCCTCCAGGAAGCTGCACTTGGCCATGACATAGGTCTCCCTGTCAGTGAGCTTGATAGTGGCCTGCCCAGATTTCTTCAGGTGCAGCTTGCCATACCAGGTGTGCATGTGCTTCCACCACCCCAGGAGAACATCTGAAATATAGCCCAAGCTCTCCGCCTTCTCTCTCCAAGCTGCCTGCTTTCTCTTGGTGTCTCAATAGAGCCTGTGGTCCTTCCTCCACAGGTCCTCATTCTCCCTCAGCCATTCTAGCACCTGCTCCTCATGGTCCTAAGAAATGGAGTACTGTTTCCTCTCTCCCTTCTCCTTGCCTTGTCTCTTCCTCCCTTAGGCAGGTCCTTCAGGGCCTTCAGCAGCAGGGCCTTGAGGGCCTTGGGGAAGTTTCACCACAGCACCAGCAGCAGGAGAAGCACCACCAGCAGCAGGAGAAGCACCACCAGCACCAGCAGTAGAAGCACCAGCAGTAGGAACAGCAGAAGCACCAGCAGCACCAGCAGCACCAGCAGGAGAAGCACCAGCAGCAGCAATACCAGGAGCACCAGTAGCAGCAGCAGAAGCACCAGCAGCTTCAGAGTCAGCACCAGGGGTGGGATGGTGGTTCTTTCCTTCTTGCTAGGTCTGGCAGGAGTAGGCACCGGCTTCCTCTTCTTCCACATGGTGTTCTCTCAAGATTTCTCTGGCAGCAGGTCTTTCCTCTGAATGGTGACTGCTTGCAAGCTGCATCCTTTTATATCCTTGGAGCTGATGCAATTCATCCTCCCCGCATGTGCAGTGAATGCTTTGCATCCGCTATGCTTCTACTACACATCCACTATGCATGCTATAGACATCCGTGATTCATCCGCATCATCCGCTACGCATCTGCTCCTTCCGCAACACGTCTGCTTCGCTATTCTTCCCTGGAAACTCTGCGGATGTGTCATCTGCTTCCATCTGCTTTCATCCGCTAGGATTCCTACGAACATCCGCTTTACATCCCCGCTACGTCCTCCCCATGTCCATTCCTTTCCGTTGTTGTCTGCTCTGTTTATGCAAATTTGGGGCACTTTTGTGAGTGGATAACAACGGATGGAAGCACCCCTGAAATTTTGCTCATCCGCTGTGTCCTTTTTGCATACATTTTGCATCCGTCGGCCAGTGTGACCTAGCCTTAATAAAGAATGGTATTTTATTCAGAACAGACATTATCTTTGTCTTCCCTTTTTTATTCCATTAGGAGAACATCCCCAGTAATGCTCTCCTAGGAGCAGGAGGACCTAGAGGGCTATGATTGCACTGTATGGCATTCTAGTAGAACTGAAGAAATATAACCTTTTGGATTGTGTCATGTACTTGGGTGGGGTGTCGGGTTCCACCTGGTAAGTCTATGGTATTGGTAATGAAAGTAAGTAGTCACTACAAATAATTACTGCTTAAATTATTAGATCAGTTCATCTTTAATCTCAACCACATCCTGTTGTCATTAGCAAAAGTAAAAAATCCAAGGAGATTTGAAAGTTAGCAATAACCCCTAGGAAAACTATTTTTTGTAACAGTTAAGGTATCATGCTAGAAGCTAGAAGATGGTAAGTTCTAGTGCTGCCTTAGATATAAAGCCAGCTAAGTCAGAGGCCCCAAAACTCTTGGCCATGGCCCACTACCAGGCCATGAGCTGTTCAGAACTGAGCTGTGGAAGTTGCAGGTGAGTATGTGTGTGAGCATCCCCACTTGAGTGAGCAGAAGGGAGGGCAGCAAGATGCACTTTTGCTCTATTTGCACAAGTAGCATACCCACTCCTATGACCAGTGGCTGAGCAGCAGGTAAAGCCCCTGTCACACTGCACCAACGGATGGAAAGAGGATGTAAAATGGAGAGAAACACTTGCCATCCGTTGGTTAACATGATTCATCCGTTCTGTACTCACTGCGTTCATTTTTCATCTTCTCTTTCCGTCCAGCATCTGACTACTGAGGTTCCATCCGCTCAAAAAGTTTTGAGCTGCTCAAAACTTTTTGAGTGGAAAATGTACCCAACGCGTCCGTTCTGCATCCGCAAGGCATACGGGGAAAATTCGTTCTGCATCCGTTGTCATCTGTTACACATCCGCTATATCCGTTAGGCATCCACTGTGCATCCGTGCAATTCAAATCCGCTTCAGTGGAAAGCTGACACAGGGAGGAAGCAAAAAAGACATGGAATGGACGCGCAGCGTTAGTAGCACGGACGGAGAAAGGATGAAAGTGGATGCAGCTCGCATACAAAGCATTTAAAATGGAAAAAACATTCGCAGAGGGGACCTATCTCGGATATTAAGGATGTCTAGAAGATGCCTAGAGGATGTACACATAGTAGAAAACCTATATTGCCTATAAAAAGGGGGAGCAACTCACCTGGATCTCATTTTCAGTCCAGCAGCCCTGCTGTGAAGACCTCTGCAGCCTTCATCTGGCTCTTGCTCTACAACAGCATCCAGTCATGTCCACCATGGATCGTAACACACTCCTTTTGGAAGCTACCATCATTCTGCAACAGTGCAAAGCCCTCTACAGGCTCTTTCAACTGTTCTACGGGAAGAAAAGGAGGCGGCCAAGAAGTGTCTGGGTCTGAAGATGGATCGCCAGAAGAGCAGAGGACGGATTGTACAACAAGCTGATGGTGGAGCTCAGGAACAAAGACCCTCGAGCATTCCAGAACTTAATGAGGATGACTCCAGCCATGTTTGACGAAGTTGTGGAGTGGCTGAGACCCAGGTTGTCCAAGCAGAGCACCAACTTCCGGCCCAGCCTGAACCCTGGGCTCAAGGTGGCACTGACTTTGTGCCACCTGGCCTCAGGGACCACCTACAGGAGCATGCAGTACGGCTGCCACACAACACCATCAGCATTGTGGTCAGAGAAGTGGTGCAGGCCATCATCGAAGAATACCCGGAGGAGCTCCTCCAGTGCCCCTCCACTGAAGAAGGATGGAAGAAAGTTGCAGAGCAGTGGTATCAGAGGTGGAACTTCCCCCACACCATTGGAGCCATAGATGGGAAGCACGTGGCCTGCAAAGCTCCAGCCAAGTCGGGGTCCACTTATATCAACTACAAGGGCTTCTTCAGCACCATCCCCTATGCCATGGTTGATGATGACTACAAATTCATGTACATCGATGCTTCAGGCAACGGGTCATCTTCAGATGCTCAGGTATACAATGCCAGTAACCTCAAGGAGGGGTTGAAACGCAACCTCATCGTGGGCTTCCCAGATCCAGACCCTCTGCTCAACGACACGCAAGATGTGCCCTACTTCATCGTGGGGGATGACGCCTTCTTCCTCAGAACCTACCTCATGAAGCCCTACACTTCCAGATGCCTCACCCATGAAGAGAGGATCTTCAACTACAGGCTGTCCAGGGCAAGGCGGGTGGTGGAGAACACCTTTGGCATCCTGGCCAACAGGTTCCAGGTATTTTTCACCACCATGCTGCATCACTCACAGACTGTTAGGAGGATCGTGGAAGCTTGCTGCATCCTGCACAATCTCATGAGCACCCACTACCCAGTCTTACAGAAAAGGCTCGTAGACCTCCAGCAAGAAAATGGGGACATGGAGCCTGGGGAATGGAGGCAAGGGTGAAACCTGATAGACACTAAGGATGTGCAAGGCCCCAACAGAACTTCACGTGAAGGGAAGAAGCAGCGCAATGTCCGGAGACACTGTTGCAACTCCCCAGCTGTAGCAGTGGAGTGGCAAGACAGGATGGTAGATGCTTAATGTATGCTTCCTTCAGACTGTCTCATCACACTGATGAGATTGTGCCATATATGTTGGGTGGGCCTACAATGAACAGGGCATTTAATAAAGAGTTGTGTTTATGTTGACATGTGTGGATGAATGATTGCATTATTATTGATAATAAAGGGCCATAGGTGTGGCACCTGGGAGGATGGACCATACAGTCCCACAATGCTTGCACTGGAGGTTTATCTATCCCACAGCTATTACCCATCCCAAAGATATCCCTGCCTATCGCACAGCTATTACCCATCCCAAAGGTATCCCTGCCCATCCCACAGCTATTACCCATCCCAAAGGTATTCCTGCCCATCCCACTGCTATCCTTACCCATCCCACAATCATGCAAAAGCTTAAACCATTTCTAAAAGTTTCCACCAAGACTTTATTTAATAAAATAAATGAGGCAAGTGTGTGAAGCAAAGATAATCTTTATTAATAACAAGCTGTGTAAGAAAAATGACCCAAGTCAAGTGTCCAAAGCAAAAATAAAATCAACAGGGAGCCACACAGTCTCTGGCACTCTTCTTGGTCACTCAGAGGTGTGCCCAGTCTCAGGGGTGAAGAGTCTAGGTGCTGTGGAGGTGGCTGCTGCTGGAGTGCTGTTCTGTAGCACCACTGGGGTGCCTGGCCCTGAGAGGACAACAGGGGACGGTGTGTTGAGGAAGCTCTCAGACAGGTGGCTCAGTCCCGTGGTGTTGAGAGCCCCTTCCTCCATGACATGGGGTGTCAGCCCCAATACCTATGACAGATTTACTGAGACCAGGCGTGGCTGTGGGCTGGAAAAAGGAGCGGTGTAGTGGGGCTGTCTGGTTTGCAGCTGGGTGAGGACTGGCGTCTGTGGCATTGGTGGTGTGGGTGGCATCGGTGGTGTGGGTGGTATCGGTGGCATCAGTGGAACCCATGGCGTCTTATGTACATGTGCCTGGACTGGGAAGGGCTGCCTGTGATGCTGGACCTCCTGGTAGCCATAGCCTTGGTAGGAGAGGGCATGTGGAAAGCCTTGGAAGGGCAGTGACATAACCTGGGGTGGAGGAGCAGACCTGGACTGGGTGGGAGCAGGTTCATCTTGGTCTGGAGGGTTGTGAAGAAGATTGGTGATCCTGTCCTTCGCCACCTGGTACTGGGGTTCCGCCATGTTCATGAAAGTTTGGTTGATATAGGTGAGGAAGGGCTTTTGGTTGGAGGATGGGGCGTCGATGTGTACCAGCTGAGAGAGGAGATCTACACTGCTCCTGATGTTGTCTCTTATCTCCAGCAGGACAGTGGGGCTCTCTCCCTCCGGTCTGCCTCTCTGCCTTTCTGTGGAGGTGGAGCTGGGGGTGGATGGGAATTGGGCTGTGGTGGTAGTGCCATCTCCTTGCTCCCACTGTGTCAGGGGGTCCTCCATGTGCTCCGCCACGGGTAGTGCAGCTGTCAAGGGGAGGGTCTCCGTCATGGCATGCTCCACAGATACCTGCCTGGAGACAGGAGCTGACTCTCTGCCAGAAGAGGATTGGCTCTAAGCGGGCTGCCTGAGAGAGAGGATTGTGAGAGGGGCTGCTCTTTGGTGGTGGATCTCACCCTCCAAGAAGCTGCACTTGACCATCACGTCGGTCTCTTGGTCCATCAACTTGACTGCGACCTGGCCAGATTTCTTGAGGTGCAGCTTCCCGTACCAGGTGTGCATGTGCTTCCACCAGCTGAGGAGCACCTCCGAAGTGTAGCCCAGGCTCTCCACCTTCTCTCTCCAAGCAGCCTGCTTCCTTTTGGTGAAGCGATAGAGCCTATGTCCCTTCTGACATAGATACTCGTTCTCCCTCAGCCATTCCAGCACTTCATCCTCATGTTCCTCTTCTATGTTGTATTTCCTCCTTTCCCGTTCTCGCATTTGCCTCTTCCTCCCTTTGGCAGGGCCTTCTGGGCCCTCATCAGAGGGACTTTGAGGTTGTCGCGGCTGCTCCTCCACACCACCACGACCAGCAGCAGCAACAATTGTAGCAGCAAAAGAAGGACCAGCAGCACCAGGAGCACCAGGAGCACCAGAAGGACCATGAGCAGGACCAGGAGCACCAGGAGCACCAGCAGGACCAGGAGCATGAGCAGGAGCAGAAGCATGAGCAGGACCAGGAGCACCAGCAGCACCAGCAGGACCAGGAGCAGCGCCAGCAGAGTAAGCACCAGCAGAAGCACCAGCACCAGGAGCAGCGCCAGCAGAGTAAGCACCAGCAGAAGCACCAGCACCAGAAACAGTGCCAACAGAGTAAGCACCAGCAGAAGCACCAGCGCCAGGAGCAGCGTGAGCAGAGTAAGCACCAACAAAAGCACCACCGCCAGAAACAGCATCAGCAGCACAGCAGAGTAAGCACCAGCAGAAGCACCACCGCCAGAAGCATCATCATCAGTTCCTCCAGAAGCAGAAGCAGCAGAAGCCTCAGTCCCAGAAGAGCGAGCCCATGCTACAGAAGCCCCAGCAGAAGCAGAGGTCTTCTGCACCACCCTCCAGGCCCAGCTGAACCTGCTCTGACCCAGTCCACGTCTGCTCCTCCACCGCAGGTGATGTCACAGCCCTTCTGAGGCTTTCCATAGCACCTCACCTACCAAGGCTATGGCTACCAGGAGTTCCAGCAGCACAGGAAGCCCTTCCCAGTCCAGACACAGGTTCCTCGCCTGCCACAGGTGCTGCCGATGCCACCGATCCACCGATGCCACAGTTGCCACCGATGCCACCGATACCACCAATGTCACAGGTGTCACCGATGCCACCGGTACCACCGATGCCACAGGTGCCACCGATGCCACTGATACCACCGATGCCACCGACGCCACAGATACCACTGATGCCACAGATGCCACCGACGCCTCACCTCACTCACCTGCATACCAGACAGCCGCACTACACTCCTCCTTCCTCCACCCCACAGCCAAGCCTGGTCTCAGAGCATCGGTCTTGGGACTGACACCCCGTGTCATGGAAGAAGGGGCTCACAACATCACGGGTCTAAGCCAGCTCTCTGAGAGCTTCCTCCACACACCATACCCTGTTGTCCTCTCGGGGCCAGGCACCCCAACGGCACCTCAGACCAGCACTCCAGCAGCAGCCACCTCCACAGCACCTGGACCTTTCACCCCTGAGACTATGGGCATGCCTCAGAGTGACAGAGAAGAGTTCCAGAGACTGGGTGGCTACCTGTTGATTTATCTTTGCTTGGGACACTTTACTTGGTTTATTTTGCTTTTACAGTTTGTTATTAATAAAGGTTATCTTTGCTTCAAAACCTTGGTTCAGTTCTTTTTTTTAATAAAGTCTTGGTGGAAACTTTTAGAAATGGTTTAAACCATTGCATGCTTGTGGGATGGGTAAGGATAGCAGTGGGATGGGCAGGGATACCTGTGGGATGGGTAATAGCTGTGGGATGGGTGAGGATAGCAGTGGGATGGGCAGGGATACCTGTGGAATGGGTAATAGCTGTGGGATGTGTAAGAATAGCAATGGGATGGGCAGGGATACCTGTGGGATGGGTAATAGCTGTGGGATGGGTAAGGATAACAGTGGGATAGATAAACCTCCAGTGCAAGCATAGTGAGACTGTATGGTCCACCCTCCCAGGTGCCACACCTATGGCCCTTTATTATCAATAACAATGTAATCATTCATCCACACATTTCAACATAAAAACAACTCACGGTCTGTGGGCGATGCTGCATGGTGGTCAGAAGTACCTGGAACCTGTTGGCCAGGATGCCAAAGTTGTTCTCCACCACCCGTCTTGCCCTGGAAAGCCTGTAGTTGAAGATCCTCTCTTCACAGGTGAGGAGTCTGGAAGTTTAGGGCTTCATGAGGTAGGTTCTGAGGGAGAAGGAGTCATCCCCCAGGATGAAGTAGGGCACATCTTGTGTGTCATTGGGTAGGGTTGTCTGGATCTGGGAAACCCATGATGAGGTTGCGTTACAGCCTCTCCTTGAGGTCACTGGTGTTGTATACCTGGGCATCTGAAGCTGACCCGTTGCCTGAAGCATCGATGTACATGAACTTGTAGTCAGCATCAACCATGGCAAAGAGGATGATGCTGAAGAAGTCCTTGTAATTGAAATAAATGGACCCTGAGTTGGCTGGAGCTTTGCAGGCCACGTGCTTCCCATCTATGGCTGCAACAGTGTGGGGGAAGTTCCACTTCTGATACCACTGCTCTGCAGCTTTCTTCCAGCCTTCTTCAGTGGAGGGGCACTGGAGGAGCTCCTCCAGGTATTCTTCAAAGATGGCCTTCACCACTTCTCTGACCACAATGCTGATGGTGTTGTGTGGCACCCTCCAGGCATACTGCATGTTCCTTTACATGGCCCCGGAGGCCAGGTGGCGCAGAGTCAGTGCCACCTTCAGTCCAGGGTCCAGGCTGGGCCGGCGTTGGTGTTTGCCTTGGTCAACCTGGGTGTCAGCCGCTCCACAACTTCGTCAAACATGGCTGGTGGCATCCTCATGAAGTGCTGGAATGCATGAGTGTCTTCGTTCATCAGCTCCACCATCAGCTTGTCATACAGTCCATACTCCGCTCTTCTCGCGATCCATCTTCGGACCCTGACACTTCTTGGCCGCCTCTTTTTCCTTGCATAGGAGAGGTGAAAGAGCCTGTAGAGGGCTTCACACTGTTGTAGAATGATGGTGGCTACCAAAAGGAGTGTGCGATGATCGATGGTGGAGATGACTGGATGCTGTGGAAAAGCAAGAGCAAGATGAAGGCTGGAGAAGTCTGCACCGCAGGGCTTCTGGACTGAAAGTGAGATCCAGGTGATTTCCTCCCCCTTTTTATAGGAAATATAGATTTTCTGCTAGGTGTCCTTCCGCATCCTCTAGACATCCTCCAGACATCCTAAATATCTGAGATACGTCCCCTATACAAACATTTTTTCCGTTTTAATGCTTTATATGCGAACTGCATCTGCTTTCATCCTTTCTACGTCTGTGCTGCTAACACTGTGTGTCTGTTCTGCATCCATTTCGCTTCCTCCCTGTATCCGTTTTCCCCTGGAGCGGATGTGAGTTGCGCGGATGCACAGCAGATGCCTAGCAGATATAGCGGACGTGTAACGGATGACAACGAACATATAACGGATGTTCCCTATGCGTAGCAGATGTAGAACAGATGCGTTGGATACTTCATCTGCTGAAAAAGTTTTGTGCAACTCAAAACTCTTTGACTGGATGAAATCTCAGTAGACGGATGCTGGACGGATAGAGAGTATGAAAAACATATGCAGTGAGTACATAACAGATGCATCACGTTAACCAACGGATGGCAAGCATTTTTCTCCATTTTATGTCCTCTTTCCATCCATTGGTGCAGTGTGACATAGGCTTTAGAACCTATGGTAGTAACTTTCAAATCTTTAAGTCTATGAATTCCATTATCATAATCATAGCTAACGTTTATGATTATGAATGTTGAAATGCAAAATATTTGTAGAGCATAGATGTGTTTACCTCAGTCCTAAGGAGTCAAAGAAATGGACTTCCGGTTTGCAAGGTTTTGTGGCGGTAGGAATCTGTGATTGGGCATGGTTCCTGCTGTGCTCGCCTCTGGACTGCCTCCGATCCAGCTGGATTTGGGGGCTATAGTTACCCCATAGAGGTAACTGAAGATAGGGGAGACTCAGCGAAGGTTCAGGGGAATCGCAACCCCCCTCCACAGCCTGCTAAATTCCCTTTTCCGAAAGTGGGGGAGTGGCAGTCAGCAATGGCCTCCACAAAGAAGCTTTGATCTGGATAAGAATGTGCAGGAGGAAGCTGAGAAAGTGAACGTTTTTGGCTAACCGGGATGACAAGTAATATTTAAATACCTTGGAATTTATATTTTATTAAAGATACATCATTCCTGATGAATACGGAAGAAACAGCGAATGAAAGTTAAAAGGGAAAGTTTTTTTTTTCTCACTCTCCTTCCTTACGGTGATAGCAAATGAATGGAGAAATCAGAAAAACCCATTTTGGCATTAGCAGGTAATTAAATTGAAAATTGCAGCCAAGGGGACAATTAAGATTTCTGAGCATTGAAAAAAAAAAACTTTTTTTGCTATAAGTGGGAAGGGAGAGGAGAAGAATTAATATTAAGATTTTCTTGGAGAAAGCTGCTTGGAATTTATAAGATTAGAGCGAAACTGTAACAAAACTTCTAAAAGATATATTTTAACTGGAGCTTTATAACTGAACTATAACCCCAGGAGGAGAAAATATAAAATGAAGAAAGTGCTAAATGAAACAGACTGTGTGTATTTGGATTGCTTGGTGACTTTGGGACTTTTGTAAATTATTATTTGAAAGACTAAAAATATTTGGGTTGTCTAAAAAAACTTTTTACAATGGCACTACTTGTTGATGAACTGAAAATTGAATTTAAAAAGCTAAAAGAAGAGGATCAAGAAGGAAAGGGCTCTTCTGGATCTGTTTTTCATTTTTTAGAAATGGCGATTTATACCTACCAGAAACTACAAGAACAAGAAGATTGGGATGAAGAAGAAGACATCTTTAATGAACAAACAACTTTAGCCGGGGATGAAAAGGGAAAGAGGGGAAAGAGATTGGAGAATTTTAGACTTAAAAAAACAACCAAAAAAGGGAAAAATAAGGTGAAAAATCGATACAATGTCAGAAAGCAACAAAAAAGAGAAACACAGAAGAAGGTGGAGATTAAGAAGATGGAGATTAAGAGACAAGGGGGTAAAAAGATAGGATTGGAGAAGAAAGGAAGGGAAAAAGGGAAGAGAAGTTACAAAGGTTGAAAACGAGATGTAAAGAAACAAGACCTATTCAGAGATAGTGGGTAAATATATGATTAAAAAAGAGATTCTGCGAAGTACATAAGATTGTATTGTTGTAGTTATATTTGAAATAATGTTAGAAAATTGGATTTAATAACAGAGCTTAATTTGCTATGGATTATTGTTTTAATTATATAATAAACTTATTATTCTTTTTTATTTTATAATATAGTAAGTAGCTTCAGAATGTACTAAGTAGAACCAGAATAAAAAGTATGTATTATTTTAAGTGTTAAATTTAGGGGAAAGATTTAAAGGTGTCATATTTCAATTTGTGATTCCAGGAATTTTGTGTTAATGAGAAAAGATAATAGAAAATTGAAATAGAAGAGACAAAAGATATACTAGGAGACAAGGGGGTAAAGGCAGGATTGGACAGGAAAAGAAGGGACAAAGGGAAGAGAAGTTACAAAGGTTTAAAATAAGATGTAAAGAAACAAGATCTATTCAGTGATACTAGGTTAAAATATGATTAAAAAAGAAAAGTACACAAGATTGTATTGTTGTATTTATATCTGAAATAATGTTAGAAAATTGGATTTAATAATACAGCTTAATTTGCTATGGATTATTGTTTTAATTATATTATAAATTTATTATTCTTTTCTATTTTATAATATAGTAAGTAGCTTCAGAATGTATTAAGTAGAATCAGAATGAAAACTATATATTACTCTAAGTGTTAAATTTAGGGGAAAGTTTTAAAGGCATTATATTTCAATCTGTGATTACAGGAGAAACTTAGTGTTAATGAGATATTCAGAAATAGTGGGTAAAAATCTTATTAAAAAAAGAGACTCTGCAAAAGTACATAAGATTATATTGTTGTATTTATATCTGAAATAATGTTAGAAAACTGGATTTAATAATAGAGTTTAATTTGTTATGGATTATTGTTTTAATTATATAATAAACTTATTATTCTTTTTTATTTTATAATATAGTAAGTAGCTTTAGAATGTACTAAGCAGAATCAGAATGAAAAGTATATATTATTTTAAGTGTCAAATTTAGGGGAAAGATTTAAAGGCGTCATACTTCAATCAGTGATTACAGGAGAAATTTTGTGTTAATGAGAAAAGGTAATAGAAAATTGAAATAGAACAGACAAAAGAAATATGCATAATGATTTAAATTGAGATGAAATAAATAAAATAGAATTAAGAGAGTGAAAAGAGGGGAGAAGCTATGTAGAAAATGTAGAGCAGTAAATAAGATATGAAATGGGATAAAAAGTGAGCATGAATTTTGAATTTATATCTGTATAAAAAGATGTAACCCGGGACAAAGCCGCTTTCCAAAAATAAGTTTTATGTTTTGAAGTTTTGTGTTTTGTTTGTGTATGTTTGTTTATTGAAAACCAATAAATATCTTTTAAAAAAAAAGGAGTCAAAGAAATGGAAGATATGTCCTATGTTGCCAAAAGAAGAGAATATATGTAGCTCAGAGTTGAATTGTGGAGACTCTGGTGTACCTTGAGTTTCTTTTTTTCTGGTAGATTTTTCAATACTTGACTATTGTTATTCTCTAACCCAACAATCGCATTTTCCAGATATGTTTTACACTCTCTTTTTTCTGTAGTTATTGTAGTTATAGATGGTGAACAAATTTCAACTCTAATAGAATACCTTTCTAGTCAAAGACTGATTTAGTTGATTCTAGGCTCCTATTTTCTTGTTTCTGATACATATTTTTGGTGCTGGGTATAATGTACAGTACATAGGGTAGCAGCATTCCTAGGTTTATACAAATATATCACTAAGTATTCTAAATGCCAAGGAAATATTATGGTTGAAAGAATCAGTTATAGAGAGTCCAACATTTTGGCAACATGTTTACTTAAATATGTTTCTGGTTGTTGAAAGATACATTGCAATATTGTGCTAGAAAATGAAAACTGTTATAGTGAAAGCCCATGTCGCACTGCACCAACGGATGGAAAGAGGATATAAAACGGAGAGAAACACTTGCCATCCGTTGGTTAATGCAATGCATCCGTTCTGTACTCATTGCGTCCGTTTTTCTTCCTCTCTATCTGTCCAGCATCCATTGACTGAGGTTCCATCCGCTCAAAAAGTTTTGAGCTGCTCAAAACTGTCTGAGCGGAAATTGTATCTAATGTGTCCATTCTGCATCCGCTACGCATACGGGGAACATTTGTTCTGCATCCGTCGTCATCCGTTACGCATCCGCTACATCTGCTAGGCACCGGCAGTGCATCTGCACAACTCAAATCCGCTCCAGCAGTAAACGGACACAGGGAGGAAGCGAAACGGACGCGGAATGGACGTGCAGCATTAGTAGCATGGATGGAGAAAGGATGAAAGCGGATGCAGCTCACAAAGAAAGCATTTAAAATGGAAAAAATGTTTGCAGAGGGGACCTATCTCAGATATTAAGCATGTCTAGAGGATGTCTAGAGGATGCAAAAGGACACCAAGTGGAAAACCTATATTTCCTATAAAAAGGGGGAGAAATCACCTGGACCTCACTTTCAGTCCAGCAGCCTTGCTGTGCAGACCTCTTCAGGCTTGCTCTTGCTCTTGCTCTTCCACAGCATCCAGGCATGTCCACCATGGATCGTAACACAGTCCTTTTGGTAGCCACCATCGTTCTGCAACAGTGCAAAGCTATCTACAGGCTCTTTCATCTGTTCTACGCGAAGAAAAGGAGGTGGCCAAGAAGTGTCTGGGTCCAAAGATGGATCGGGAGAAGAGCCATAGATGGAGCCATAGATGGCAAGCACGTGGCCTGCAAAGCTTCAGCCAAGTCGGGGTCCACTTATGTTGATGAATGATTAAATTGTTATTGATAATAAAGGGCCATAGGTGTGGCACCTGGGAGGGTGGACCATACAGTCCCACTATGTTTGCACTGGAGATTTATCTATCCCACAGCTATTACCCATCCCAAAGGTATCCCTGCCCATCCCACAGCTATTACCCATTCCAAAGGTATCCCTGCCCATCCCACTGCTATCTTAACCCATCCCAAAGGTATCTCTGCCCATCCTACTGCTATCTTAACCCATCCCAAAGGTATCTCTGCCCATCCCACTACTATCTTAACCCATCCTACAAGCATGCAAAGGCTTAAACCATTTCTAAAAGTTTCCATCAAGACTTTATTTACTAAAATAAATGAAGCAAGTGTGTGAAGCAAAGATAATCTTTTTTAATAACAAGCTGTAAAACAAAAATGACCCAAGTCAAGTGTCCAAATAAAGTCTACAGTTAGCCACCCAGTCTCTGGCACTCCTCTTGGTCACTCGGAGGTGTGCCCAGTATCAGGGGTGAAGGGTCCAGATGCTGTGGAGGTGGCTGATACAGTGCTGGTCTGAAGCACCACTGGGGTGCCTGGTCCCGAGAGGACAACAGGGGACGGTGTGTTGAGGAAGCTCTCAGACAGCTGGCTCAGCCCCGTGATGTTGAGAGCCCCTTCCTTCATGCCATGGGGTGTCAGCCCCAGTACCGCTGACAAATGTACTGAGGCCGGGCTTGGCTGTGGGGTGGAGGAAGGAGCAGTGTAGTGGGGGTCTGGTCTGCAGCTGGGTGAGGACTAGCATGGGTGGCATCGGTGGCGTAGGTGGCATCAGTGGTGTGGGTGGCATCAGTGGCGTGGGTGGCATCAGTGGCATCAGTGGAACCAGTGGCAATGGTGGCATCCGATGAACCTGTGCCTGGACTGGGAATGGCTGCTGCCTGTGCTTCTGGACCTCCTGGTAGCCATATCCCTGGGAGGTAAGGGCCTGTGGAAAGCCTTGAAATGGGAGGGACATCACCTGGGGTGGAGGAGAAGACCTGGACTGGGTGGGAGCAGGTTCATCTGGATCTGGAGGGTTGTGAAGCAGATTGGTGATCCTGTCCTTCACCACCTGGTACTGGGGTTCTGCTATGTCCATGAGGGTCTGGTTCACATAGGTGAGGAAGGGCTTGCGGTTGGAGAATGAGGAGTCGTGTACCAGCTGAAAGGGGAGATCTACGCTGCTCCTGATGGTGTCTCTTATCTCCAGCAGGACAGTGTGGCTCTGACCCTCCTGTCTGGCTCTCTGCCTTTCTCTGGAGGTGGAGCTGCGGGTGGATGCGGGTTGGGCAGTGGTGGAAGTGCCATCTCCTTTCTCCCACTGTGCCAGGGGGTCCTCCATGCGCTCTGCTACAGTGAGTACAGCTGTCGGAGGGGTCTCCATCGTAGCACGCTCCACAGACACCTGCCTGGAGACAGGAGCTGACTCTGTGCCAGAAGAGGACTGGCTCTCAGCAGGCTGCCTGAGATAGAGGGGTGTGAGAGGGGCTGCTCCTCAGTGGTGGATCTCACCCTCCAGGAAGCTGCACTTGGCCAGTTCTCTCTGTCCATCAGCTTGACCGTGGCCTGGCCAGATTTCTTGAGGTGCAGCTTCCCGTACCAGGTGCGCATATGCTTCCACCAGCCGAGGAGCACCTCCAAAGTGTAGCCCAGGCTCTCCACCTTATCTCTCCAAGCAGCCTGCTTCCTTTTGGTGTCCCTATAGAGCCTGTGTCCCTTCCACCATAGATATTCATTCTCTCTCAGCCACTCCAGCACCTCATCCTCATGTTCCCCCTCGATGTTGTATTGCCTCCTCTCCCGTTCTCGCGTCTGCCTCTTCCTCCCTTTGGCAGCACCACATGAACCCTCATCAGAGGGGCTTCCAGGTTGTAGGGGATGCTCTTCCACACCACCACCAGCATCAGCAGCAGCACTAGCAACACCAGCAGGACCAGAATAAGCAGCAGCAGAGTGAGCACCAGCAGTGCCAGCAGCACCAGCAGCACCAGCAGCACCAGCAGCACCAGCAGCACCAGCAGCACCAGCAGCACCAGCAGCACCAGCAGCACCAGCAGGACAAGGAGCACCAGCAGGAGCAGGAGCACCAGCAGGACCGGCACGATGAGGAGCAGTGCCAGCAAAGCACCAGCAGAAGCACCATCACCAGGAGCAGTTTCAGCAGAGTAAGCACCAGCAGAAGCACCACCACCAGAAGCAGCTTCAGCAGAGTAAGCACCAGCAGAAGCACCACCTCCAGAAGCAGCATCAACAGAGTAAGCACCAGCAGAAGCACCACCGCCATAAGGATCATCATCAGTTCCTCCAGAAGCAGAAGAAGCAGAAGCCCCAGCTCCAGAAGAGTGAGCCCGTGCTGCAGAAGCCCCATCAGAAGCAGAGTGAGGTCCAGGGGGTGAGAGGGTGGCCCTGTCCCTCTTGCCAGGGCTGGCAGCAGATGGCTGAGGCTTTCTCTTCTTCCCCATGGTTGTGGGGTTGCTGGCTGGCAGGCAGGCTGGCAGGCAGGCAGGCAGGCTGGCAGGCAGGCAGGCTGGCAGGCTGGCTGGCAGGCAGGCAGGCAGGCAGGCAGGCAGGCAGGCAGGCAGGCAGGCGATGTGTCTGGAAGCAGGTCTTTCCTCTGAATGGTGACCTGCTTGGGAGCTGCTTCCCTTTATATCCACAGGGCTGATGCAATGCATCCTCCCCGGATGTGCAGTGAACGCTAGGCATCTGCTAGGCTTCCGCTAGGCTTTCTCTAGGCATCCGCTAGGCTTCCGCTTCACATCTGCTTCATCCGCTAGGCTTCCACTGTGCATCTGCTTCATCCGCTCGGCGTCCGCTCTGCATCCTCTCTTTCCGTTCCACGGCCACTATGCTGCGCTCCCCCAGAAGCCTTGCAGATGTGCCATCCACTCCCATCCACTTCCATCCGATAGGCTTCTGTGGAGCTTCCACTTTCCATCCACCCTGCGTCCTCTCCCTGTCTGTTCCTTTCCGTGTTGTCCGCTCTGGTTATGCAAAATTTTGCCCCTTTTGAGAGCAGATAACAATGGATGGAACATTTTTCTCGTCCACTGTGTCCTTTTTACAAACGTTTTGCATCCGTCGGTCAGTGTGACAGGGCCTTAAGAATGAATTTATTTATAATTTAAAGCCCATGTCACACTGCACCAACTGATGCAAAGAGGAAGTAAAACGGACAAAATAGTTTGCCATCCGTTGGTTAACGCGATGTACTCACTGCCTCCGTTTGGCTTCCTCTCTATCCGTCCAGCATCCGTTTATTGTCGTTTAATCCGCTCAGAATGTTTTGAGCTGCTCAAAACTTTTGCGTGGAAAATGTATCCAATTCATCCGTTCTGCATCCGCTACGCATCCACTACGCAGCCGTTACGCATCCATTATGCATCCGCTATATCCTCTAGGCATTCGCTGCGCATCTGCGCAAATCGCATCCGCTCGGATGCAGGGAGGAAGTGGAACGGATGCAGAATGGATGCAGAACGGATGCAGCACGAAAACAAAGCGTTTAAAATGGAAAAAACATTCACAGAGGGGACCTATCAAGGATATTAAGGATGTCTAGAGGATGCCAAGGGACACCTATACTGCCTATAAAAAGGCAGAGCAACTCATCTGCATCTCACTTTCAGCCCAGCAGCCCAGCTGTGCAGACCTCTGCAGCCTTCATCTGACTCTTCCTCTTCCACAGCATCCAGTCATGTCCACCGTGGATCATAACACAGTCCTTTTGGCAGCCACCATCCTTCTGCAACAGTGCGAAGCCATCTACAGGCTCTGTGAACTCTACTACGGGAAGAAAAAGAGGCGGCCAAGAAGCGTCTGGGTCCAAAAAGGGATTGGGAGAAGAGCAGAGTATGGACTGTACAACAAGCTGATGGTGGAGCTCAGGAACGAACACACTTGGGCATTCCAGAACTTCATGAGGATGCCTCCAGCCATGTTTGACGAAGTTGTGCAGCAGCTGACACCCAGGTTGACCAAGGCAAACACCAACTTCCGGCCCAGCCTGGAACCTGGGCTCAAGGTGGCACTCACTCTGCGCCACCTGGCCTCAGGGACCACCTACAGGAATATGCAGTATGGCTGGAGGGTGCCACACAACACCATCATCATTGTGGTCAGAGAATTGGTGCAGGCCATCATCAAAGAATACCTACAGGAACTCCTCCAGTGCCCCTCCACTGAAGAAGGATGGAAGAAAGTTGCAGAGCAGTGGTATCAGAGGTGGAACTTCCCACACACCGTTGGTGCCATAGATGGCAAGCACGTGGCCTGCAAAGCACCACCCAAGTCGGGGTGCACTTATTTCAACTACGAGGGCTTCTTCAGCATCGTCCTCTTCGCCATGGTCGATGCTGACTACAAGTTTATGTACATTGAGGCTTCAGGCAATGGCTCATGTTCAGATGCCCAGGTATACAACGCCAGTGACCTCAAGGAGGGGCAACCTCATCGTGGGCTTCCCAGATCCAGACCCCCTGCCCAACGACATGCAAGATGTGCCCTACTTCATCACGGGGGATGACGCCTTCTCCCTCAGAACCTACCTCATGAAGCCCTACACCTCCAGACTCCTCACCCGTGAAGAGAGGATCAACTACAGGTTGTCCAGGGCAAGGTGGGTGGTGGAGAATGCCTTTGGCATCCTGGCCAACAGGTTCCAGGTACTTCTCACGACCATGCAGCATCGCCCAGAGACTGTGAGGAGGATTGTGGAAGCTTGCTGCATCCTGCACAATCTCATGCGAACCCGCTACCCAGTTTTGCAGAACAGGCTCGTGGACCTCCAGCAAGGCAATGGGGACATGGAGCCTGGGGAATGGAGGCAAGAACAAAACCTAATAGACACTGAGGATGTGCAAGGCCCCAACAGAGCCTCACGTGAAGGGAAGAAGCAGTGCAACCTCCTGAAACATTGGTGCAACTCCCCAGCTGGAGCAGTGGAGTGGCAAGACAGTATGATAGATGATTAATGGGTGCTTCCTTCAGCCTGTCTCATCACACTGATGAGATTAGGCCATGTATGTTGCGTGGGCCTACAATGAACAGGGCATTTAATAAAGAGTTGTGTTTGTGTTGACATGTGTGGATGATTGATTACATTATTATTGATAATAAAGGGCCATAGGTGTGGCACCTGGGAGGGTGTACCACACAGTCCCACTATGCTTGCACTGGAGGTTTATCTATCCCACAGCTATTACCCATCCCAAAGGTATCCCTGACCATCTCAAAGGTATCACTGCCCATCCCACAAGCATGCAAAGGCTTAAAATTTCCAATTCTAAAATTTCCACCAAGACTTTATTAAAAAAAGAAATGAAGCAAGTGTGTGAATCAAAGATAAACTTTATTGAACAACAAGCTGTAAAAGGAAAAAGACCCAAGTCAAGTGTCCAAATAAAGTCCACACCTAGTCTCTGGCAGTCTTCAAGGTCACTCGGAGGTGTGCCCACTCTCAGGGGTGAAGGGTCCAGGTGCTGTGGAGGTGGTTGCTGCTGTAGTGCTGGTCTGAAGCCCCACTGGGGTGCCTGGCCCCGAGAGGACAACAGGTGATGGTGTATTGGAAAGCTCTCGGATGGCTGGCTCAGACCCGTGATGCTGACAGGTCCTTCCTCCATGCCATGGGGTGTCAGCCCATGTACTGATGACAGATGTACTGAGGCCAGGCTTGGATGTGGGGTGGAGGAAGGAGTAGTGTAGTGGAGCTGTCTGGTCTGCAGCTGGGTGAGGACTGGCGTGCATGGCATCGGTGGCATCAGTGGAAGCAGTGGCAATGGTGTCTCCTGATGACTCTGTGCCTGGCCTGGGAAGGGCTGCTGCCTGTGCTGCTGGACCTCCTGGTAGCCATAGCCCTGGTAGGTGAGGGGCTGTGGGAAGCCTTGGAATGGGAGGGACATCACCTGGGGTGGAGGAGCAGATCTGGACTGGGTGGGAGCAGGTTCCTCTGGATCTGGAGGGTTGTGAAGCAGCTCCGTGATCCGGTCCTTCACCACCTGGTCCTGGGGTTCCTCCATGTTCCTGAGGGTCTGGTTGACATAGGTGAGGAAGGGCTTGCGGTTGGAGGATGAGGAGTCGATGTTGACCAGCTGAGAGAGGAGATCTATGCTGGTGCGGATGGTGTCCCTGATCTCCAGCAGGACAGTGTGGCTCTGCCCCTCCTCCTGTCCGGCTCTCTTCCTTTCTGTGGAGGTGGGGCTGGGGGTGTTGGATGTGGCTACGACTGTGGTGGACTCGATGTCTCCTTTCTCCCACCGCACCAGGTAGTCCTCCACGTGCTCCACCACAGTTACAACAGCTGTCTGTGGGTTCTCCGCCGTGGCACGCTCCACAGAAACCTGCCTGGAGACAGGGACTGACTCTCGGCCGGAAGAGGACTGGCTCTCAGCAGGCTGCCGGAGAGAGAGGTTTGTAAGAAGAGCTCCTGGTGCTCCTCGTTGGCGGATCTCACCCTCCAGGAAGTTGCACCTGGCCATGACGTAGGTCTCTCTGTCCGTCAGCTTAACTATGGCTTGGCCAGATTTCTTCAGGTGCAGCTTCCCGTACCAGGTGTGCATATGTTTCCACCAGCCGAAGAGCACCTCCGAAGTGTAACCCATACTCTCCACTCTCTCTCTCCAAGCAGCCTGCTTCCTTTTGGTGTCCCTGTACAGCCGGTATCCCTTCCGCCACAGATAGTCATTCTCTCTCAGCCACTCCAGCACCTCATCCTCATGTTCCTCCTCAATGAAGTATTGCCTCCTCTCCCGTCCCTGCATACACCTCTTCCTCCCTTTGGCAGGACCAGATGGGCCCTGATCAGAGGGGCTCCCAGGTGGTAGGGGCTGCTCCTCCACACCACCAGCAGCAGCAGCACCAGCAGGATCATCATTATCATCATCATCATCATCATCATCATCATCATCAACATCATCATCTTCACCAGCAGGATCACAATCATCATCATCAGCAGCAGCAGCAGCAGCAGCAGCAGCAAGATCATCATCATCATCATCAGCAGCAGCAGCAGCAGCAACAGGATCAGCAGCAGCAGAGTAATCACCAGCAGCACCAGCAAGACCAGGAGCACGAGCAGGACCAGGAGCACGAGCAGGATGAGCAGGATGAGCAAGACCAGGAGCACGAGCAGGACGAACAGTACGAGCAAGTCCAGGAGCACGAGCAGCACGAGCAGGATCAGCAGGACCCGCAGGACCAGGAGCAGCTTCAGCAGAGTACGCAGCAGCAGAAGCACCACCGCCAGGAGCAGCTTCAGCAGAAGCTCCAGCACCAGAAGAGCAAGCCCGAGCAGCAGATGTCCCAGCAGAAGCAGAGTCAGGGACAGGAGGCGGGAGGGTGGCCCTGTCCCTCTTGGCAGGGATGGCGGTAGGTTGCTTCGGCTTTCGCTTCTTCCCCATGGTTGTGGAGTTGCTGGCTGGCAGGGAGGCTGGCAGGCACCAAGGCTGGCAGGAAGCCTGGCAGGCAGGCAGGTATGAAGGCTGGCAGGAGGCCTGGCAGGAAGCCTGGCAGGTAGGCTGTCAGACAGGCAGGCACCAAGGCTGGCAGGCAGGCTGGCTGGCAGAGAGGCTGGAAGGCAGGCTGGCAGCAAGGCTGGCAGGCAGGCAGAGAGCAAGCCTGGCAGGGAGGCTGTCCAGGAGGCTGGGAGGAAAGCTTGCAGCAAGGCTTGCCGGCAGGCATGCAGGCAGGGCAGGCAAGGACTCGATGTATCCGGCAGCAGGTCTTTCCTCTGAATGCTGGCCACGTGCGAGCTGCTTTCCTTTATATCTGCGGGGCTGATGCAATAAATCCCCCCCGCATGCGCAATTAACGCAAGGCATCCGCTAGGCTTCCTCTGTGCATCCGCTAGGCTTCTGCTCTGTATCCGCTTCATCCGCTGTGCATCTGCTGTGCATCCGCTCTTTCTGTTCCGCGTCCGCTTTGCTGAGGCCCCCCGGAAGCCTTGTGGATGTGCCATCCGCTCCCATCCGCTTCTATCCGCTGGGCTTCTGTTCCACATCCGCTTTCCATCCGCTCTGCGTCCTCCCCGCGTCCGTGTTATCCGCTCCGGTAATGCAAATTTTTGCCCCTGTTGAGAGCAGATAACAACGGATGGAACATTTTGCTCGTCCGTTGTGTCCGTTTTGCATCTGTTGGGCAATGTGACAGGGCCTTAAGATGCTTTAAAAGATTTTGGAAAATATATAAGATCGGAGGACCTTATTTAAAAAGATTCAGGTAAGATTTACAACAAATATGTCCCTTTCTTTCACTTCCCTCCCTGCTAGCATTTTCTGCTGCACAGTCTGTTTTTCAGATCAAGCAAATGTTGATCTGTATGTGGCAATAGAATTCAAGGATTGGCTTGTTACCTGAGCCTGATATCATGGGATGAGAGAGAATGGCTGGTTTTTGTGCTTAAAGCAGGACTAAACACAAAGTCTCTTGGTTTCTGGCCTGGTGTTTTAAACGTCACTGGAGATTATTAAGAGACAGCCATTTATCTGAAATAATGTAGGGTCTCCTGGGTGAGCAGGGGGTTAGACTGGTAACCTCCAAGGCCCCTATTCTATTATTCTGTTAACTGTCATTCTTATCTTTTCAATTGTCCAGAAACAGACATTAAAAAATTAAATGTGCTCTATGAATGCTATCAGACACTCCTTGACCTGCAGTTATTGGAATCTACAGATAAAGAAGGATTAGATAAACTTGATCACCTAGAAAATATCTTGAAAGGTAAGTTAATATAAACCCCATATAAAAATAAAGGTTTTATTTATTTATTTTTAATGTACTTCAATTTTTACAAAAAGTAAAATATAAAAAAAACAAACAACAGTATTAAAAAGGAAAATTATATGGTAAGGCAAGATGCAGAGTAATAAAAATGGAAATGAAGAAAAATAGTTTCCAAGGTTTTTTGATAGTTAGATATATAAAATATATTATTTTTAATCTAAAATTTACCAATACCCAGTATTTCTATAAACATTATAATCATCAAATCACCAATTTAATATAGCATTTTGGGGTTTCTACCAAAAAGTCCAAAAGTGATTTCCACACAGAAACAAAGTTAGACAAAGTCTTTTCAAGGTAGTTAATTTCTCACCTGAGCCAGTTCTATTAACTTCACCACCTATTCTTCCAGTGTGGGAATCTGTAAATCTTCCTATCTTTGAACATACAAAAATTTTGCTGGAATTACCAAAATGGAAACAAAGTCACACATTTTTTCTTTAGCCAGCAAACCTTAAAAAAAAACACCTTTCATTTCAATTGTATATTTATTTTAAGACTTCTCTGAATTAGGTACATATTTAATCCTGAGATGAAGGTTTTATTTGTATGTATGTGTGTTTGTTTTTGATAGTTTCATTCAACTCCATTTATTTATTTAATTCCATTCCAATATTGCCTGATTCCACAACAATTCAGCTGTCTTATAGACCAGAATACTAATTTGTATTATATCAAAGACCATCTCTCCAAAACAGATAATATTAATCTAGACATATTCCATTTTAAATAATAATCTGAGAGGAAGCCAATAACTAGTCATTAAAGGAAATAGTAATAGAATAAAAGCAATAGATATGTGAAAAACCTACTGATTGGTAAATAGAAAGTTCAACAGATATCCAGATTATTCCAACTTTCCTCTGGGTTGTGTAAACCATCTGTTAAGTAATGTCATGCTTGCAAATGAATCCTCTGAACCAAAAGTCATGTTTTGTGCATATTCCTAAAAAGTAGCACTGAAATATTACTAACAGATAAGGATTTCTTATCTACTAAATTAAGATAATAATCTAATATTATTTCTTATCTACTAAAAGGTAAGAAAGATTGAGTGTGTTTATGGATGGATGTAATCACTTTGAGCACTTTATAGGATAAAAACAATAAAACAAATAATATAATAAACAATAAAACAATAAAATGGAGAAAAATTATATGCATCCCATGGGTGGGGACAGAGTGGGAATGCAGAAACAAACAAAATCTTATAAGGACTTACCTTGCCTGAATACTCAGGTCTTCAGTACATGTCAAAAACATTGTTGCAGGTGCTCTTCATGTTCCATAGGGATGACAACCAGGGGTGGGATTCAGCCAGTTAGGGCCAGTGTGGGTGAACTGGATATTAAATTTATACCTGGTTCATTGAACCAGTAGTTTAACCAACAGGCTGGTCTTGCCCACCCTGACCTGCTGTTCCCAGGAGTCTCCCCATGGTCTATTTTGGATGCAGGTAAGTGCAGAATCTGCATGGAGGCTCTGGAAGAGTGAAAAATGGCCCTCCTAGAAATTCTGGAAGTTTGGAAATGGGCCTGTTTCTGGCTTCCAAAGGGCCTCCAGAGCCTTGGAGAGGCTGTTTTCACCCTCTCAGAGGCCCTAGTGAAGCCTCTGGGATCTGGGGAAAGTGAAAAATGGTCCTTCCGGAAGTTGTGGAAGTCCAGACACAGGCCTGTTCCAACTTCTGGAGGGCCTCCAAAGCCCAGGGGAGGCTGTTTTCACCACCTCAGAGGTCTGAGGGAAGCTTCTGGATTCTAAGGAAGGTGAAAAACAGCCTTCTTGGAAGTTCCAGTAGGCCACAGGTTGTTGGGATTTTTGAATCCCACCCCTGAAGACAACTCAAATATTCTCAGTATGGGAAATTTTGCATTGGATATCATCTAACAATGTATTAAACAAGAAAAGAGTAGGGAGGAGAAGGAAGCAAGGATTGCTTAAGGTAGTATCAATGGGAAAAATAATAATGTTTTCCTTTGGGCTAAGGTCCTCCTTTTTTAATTGATAGGAAATGTGCAACAAATTCTTTTGCAGAAAAACACTCCTATCTAATTGACTATTTCTGCAAGAGTATCATCTTTAAGTTCTCAATGCACCAAGCACTGCATACTCATAACAGTGCTTCTACAGGAATGCACTCTCTCTACCTCTAAATTACATATATATGTTCTCCTGTCACTTACTGTCAGACAGTTCAACAGACATTAGATTAGCCACTTGAACAACTTTGTTGGCGAATGTATAAAGAGTAACCCATGACATTCTGTTTCATTTCTTATGATTAGCTGATGTTGAATTTCCTGAACTCACAAACAATCCCATCATATCTTTGATTGATGCTGGTCTCACTATAAATACAGCATATCCATCAGTTCTATGTCCTGAGAGACAGGTCAAGTTGATTCTATCTTTTGACTTCAGTGCTGGAGATCCATTTCTGGTAATTTATTTAAAATAAAGAAGGCATTTTACATACCTAGAATTCAGTTGAAGGATAATACTTCCATGAGTCAGCAAGACATATTATATTTGTTTTTAAAATTACACTGGAAAAGAAATGTAGATAGGAGAGAATTAAAATTAGATAATAATCCTGATATTTGCTTTCCAGTATTGTTCCTACCTTTTGATAATTTCTTTTCATAAAATTATATATCACTATGGGAGAATCTTAAGAACAATTTTTTCATATTCTGATATTCCCTAGTTCTGATAAAGTTTTGTCATTACTGGGCTATTAAAGGAAAATGTGACACACTATTTTTCTCTTTCCAGGGTTGAATTCTTAAGAGAACATAGATTCTAAATGCAACACAATAAATAATTATAAATATTCATTCTAATTAGCCAGCCACTATTTCTTTATATTAAAATTTTCTCTTTCCTCTTTGGTTAGACAATTAAAAAAGCTGCTGAATATTGTGAAGCACATGCCATTCCATTTCCAAAAATAGGTGAGAATACATTTCAAGATCTAGATACTCTGTCAGATTGCTATATCTTCAGAGGAGAATGCATACCAGCCATTATACATTGTCCATTATTCAACAAAATCAACTGCCCAGGTAACCTGGAAATGAGAATCACTTGAGGAAAAATGTGGAAAAAAATATTGGGGGCAAACAGGATTAGAATTTGTTACATTTGCTGAATCCCTTTAATGCTTAAACTAAAACAATTTATCTCTAATTCTTGTATCTATCATTTTGAATTATTTTCATCTCAAACACAGAACTTTCTTTAATCACTCTGTTTTTCTATTCAAAAGTTTCACAGAATTAAACCCTCTTTTGTAAGTCAAGACATGATTTTATAATCTAAGATATTTTTGTTCTATTGGTGGTCGGCCAAAATCTGGATAAAGATCTTTTGAAATATGAATGTTCCTGGCTCCGAAATCTGCCTAACTTTATAAAATAGTCCAATTTAAATCTGATTAGTTATAGAATTTGGTAAGTCTCTGTGAGTAGGTTTGGCAATGCTTTGACACATGATTGTTCTCTTTGAGATAAAGAGATACTATGGGTTTTTTTTAAAACAAACTGCAGCTCACCTGAAGGTCATGACAAGTAATTCAACATTCTTGCAATTTAATCTATAAACAAGGAAGCAGACAGGGAAGAGAAACAGGAACCTAATCAGAGAAAGAAACTTCGAAAAGACTTGCCTTAATGGATATGTTAACAGTGGAGGCAGGAAGCTTGTGCCTTCAGACTGGCAATATTCTATAAATGTAGCCTTGCAATAAGATAGAATTAGTTTGTTTGCCATGTTTCCTGTCTGGTTTAACCTAGGAGACCTGACAAGATTGAAGAAGCATCTCAACATCCCTGTATAAAAATCTTTTTGCAATTTTTAGTACCTAATTGAAATACTTTTTCTACATACTTGAAAGACTTTTTCTACATACTAAAAGTATCTGGAAGTTTAAAAAGCAAAACAAATGAACATGCTTTCTTATTCTTAAATATGAAAGAACCATATTCTACAAGAAGCAGCTTAAAAGGGATTATTTGTAAGGCCACTGCTGAAATGTAGTGCCCCTTAGAAAAGCAATTGCTCTAACTGCTACTGTTATCACTAATTATTATTTAATTTTATACTTTCCAAACAACATTTATTTTATCCAAGGAAGATTAAGGGTGATTGAAACCTAGTGATGACTAGCATTTTTTATTTTGTGAGTCTGTACTAATTCCTCATTGTAAAATATCATTTACTTCTAGAATTTAAATAATCTGTATACTCTCTGCCTCCTAATTGATTTTTTTAATTTAAATTCTGCCTCATTTTTAGGTGAAATTGCTGAATATAGAGAACAATTTTCTACTTTCAAGTTGAACTATTCTGCTGAAGAGATTGAAAAGTTGTTTATTGCAGCAAAGAAGAATGTAGCAAATGTTCAGCAAAAGGTTCTTGAGGAAATCAAGCACATTGTAGGTTCTTCTTCATAAACTACCGAAGCAAATGTTTCCTATTATAATAATATATTGATTGATTGATGAAAAGCTTGTTCTCCAACAGAAAATATTATTAATACCCAGGAAGTGTTACATAGTTTTTCTTCTTCCTCTGAAAGAAGTTTGTGATTGCTATTAACATTATAAAAAAGTAAAATTTTACATTAATAATAGTTAAGTTCAGACTTTAGAATATACAGAAAAGTAAAGAATAGGAAAAATTAAAGAGAGAGGGCTATTATTTTGGATAGCAATGAAGACATCAGACTAAAAACTGGGTGACTGAACATTCTTGTCTTGCCTTTGATATAAATCTAGTCAGCCATTTAGACAACTGCAAGAAGTAGTGTTTCATCTGGAAAGAAGCGCGTTAGACTGGGTTCCAAACAACAATTCTTTATTTCAAACCACTAGGTAAAGAAATGGAACATAGCCCAAGCCGCGGCAGCCCTTTATATAGTGGCTAGCCTGCTGGCTTGTGGCTAATGACAGTTATTTAATTCTTCCTGCCGTTTGGCGGCTTCCCGGATTGGTTCCTAGTGAACCAATCCGTAAGTGGCCTTTTTGGCAAATCAGAATGAAGTACTTGGAACCTACCAAGTTCCATACAGAATACCCCTCCCCCTTTAGTTCAGTCCAACGTGGGTGACGTAGTCGCGCAGGTAGGTGGGGCTTTTCCTAGTTCTAGTTGACCTGAGCGGCTCAGTCTTGTTTTGGTCTTCAAGTGGTTCAGACGGGATCACTGCTTCTCTCAACCTTCTCCATGGAACCTCCTGGAAGGGTGAGTCAGCCATGCCGCTCCCACCTGAGTCTCTCGAGCCGGTTGATATGGCTCTGCCGCTCCCTCCTGGTTTGGCCGGGTTGGTTGAGCTGGCCTAGCTGCCACCTTCCAGGAAGGTCTCACTTTGCTCTCCTGCTCCTGGACTTCTTTCTTGGGGTTCATCTAACCGTGAGTGCTCCTTTTGTTTGGTTAGATTGTTGTTTTGCAAAGTTTGTTGTCTTGTTATGGGAGGTTCGTCTCTCCCTTTTTTATTTATTTGTACTCCCCCCCCCCCGGTTGTTTTTTCATCAGAATTTATTATTTTTGGTTCTGCGGTGGTTTTTCTTTCTCGGTTGTGGGAATGAAGCTGGTCTATGTGCCGCTTCCATTCCCTCCCATCATCTAACGTGAGTCGGTAGGACCAGGGGCCTGTGACTTGTGTGATGGTGACTAGCAGCCATAGAGGGTCCCCAGTAAGGTTCTTGGCATAGACTAGGTCGCCGATTTCGAAGGTACGGTATTTGCTGGAGGAGTCAGGGGGCTTGTCCCAGGTATAGGTGGGGTGTAACCTGACCAGGTAAGGACTGTAGTTTCCTACCCATTAACAGTTCAGCCGGGCTTTTATTTGTAGTGCTACTAGGGGTAATATGTTGCAAGGTTAGGAGTCAGTTGAGTTTGTCCTGCACATCCCCCTTGTCCATTTTCTCTAGGCCCTCCTTAGTATACCTAACCATGCATTCGACCCTGCCATTTGCAGCCAGTTGGGCCGGCGCAGTTAAGGCATGACAGATACCCTGGGCAGCCAGGTATTGTTTCCCGCTAGGATTCCAAGGAGAGGCTTGTGGTCGGTTACGATAGAAAAAGGTCTACCGTAAAGGTACTCATGGAATCGTTTGACCCCGGCAACGATTACCAGGGCTTCGTGATCAAGTTGGCTGTAATTTCGTTCCGCCTTGGAGAGTGTCTTTGAGTAAAAGGCAACCGATGCCTCTCTGCCATCTGGAAGCTGGTGACTCAGGATGGCGCTGACCTCAAAAGTTGAAGCATCACAGGTGACCGTCAGAGGCAGGGTTGCTAAACTGGATAAGAACGGTGTCTGACATTAATAGGTCCTTAATACCTTGGAAGGCTCTCTGTTCCCAGTGGCCCCATGTCCAAGCAGTTTTTTTATCTAGCAGTTGATGTAGGGGTTCTGCTATTGTCGCCTTATGAGGTAGAAACACATTGTAAAAATTTATGAGGCCTAGGAATGCCTGGAGATCGGTTTTGTTTTTTGGTCTGGGAGTGTCTTTGATAGCCTTCACCTTCTTTTTGGTTGGGTGAATGCCTTGCTCATCAATTAAAGAGCCCAAAAATTCGACCCGGTTAGTGGCCAGTTCACATTTTTCCTTCTTAACTTTTAGGCCTGATTTTCTAAAGCGAGTTAAGACCTCTTTTAACATAATCTCTAGCTAGCTGGTGTTTTTTGCTGAGACCAGTACATCGTCGAAGTATGGGATGACACCTTTGATTCCATTTAGTAGGCATTCCATGAGGCTTTGGAAAACACCTGGGGCAACACTAACACCGAATTGGAGGTGGTTACATTTGAATGCCCCTCTATGCATTACTATCGTTTGTGCCTCTGCTATTATTGGGTCAACGGGTAGCTGCTGTTAAGCTTGTGCTAGGGTGAGTTTTGCGAATATTTTTCCTCCCCTTAGTGAGTGCAATAAATGTTGCACTACTGGCACTGGGTATGCACTTTGTTGGAGTGCGTGGTTCAGGGTTGCCTTATAGTCCCCACATATGCGCACTGGCCCATCTGGCTTTCCCAGTGTGACAATAGGGTTTTCCCACTTGGCGTGGTCGATTGGTTCTAAAGCCCCTTGCGCTATCAGCTGTTTTCATCAATTTTTGGTTTAAGCTCGAATGGAACCCGTCTGGCCTTTAAACAAATGGGGGGTATTTTTGGGTCTAGGCTAAATGAAATTGGGGTCCCCTGGTACTTGCCTAGAGTCCCGTCAAATACATGTTGGAATTCATGGAGTAGGTTCTCCTCCCAGTTGGTAGTAGCGATGCGGTTGATCCTGGTCATCCTGATTCCCAGAGGCATGAACCATTTGATTCCTAGCAGACTAGGGCGGTCACGGTTGATGATAGTCAGAGGCAAGACTTCAGGGTGTTGTTTAAATTCAACTAAAAAATGTCCAAAGCGAACTACTGTGATTCAATTTCCCTGATAGTCTTTTATCACAAGTTTTTGTTTCTTTAGTTCTTTCTTCTTGATGTTCGGAATTAGACGCCGGATGGTATTCCAGGATACCATCGATAGGAATAACCCTGAGTCGACCTCCATCTCGCAGGGTCTCCCCTCGATGCTCACGTCTATCCGAACCTTCTTTCTGCCTTCCGCCCTGGCATTATCAATGGTGACTGTCTGATGCATTTCTTCTCTGTCACCGGTTCTTTTATTGCAGTTCCATCAGTTGCCGGCTTGTCTGTCATCGTGTCTGGGGGGGTACTGCCATGTCTTTTTGCACTATAGCTCTTTTTGTTGTGGCAGACCCTTTCGATGTGCCCCCTTTTATTACAAGCCCGGCATATAGCATCTAGGAACCTGCATTCAGACCATGGGTGATTGCCTCCACAGTCTGCACATTGAAATTCCTGCTGATTCTTCCTCTTTTTGTGCCATTTTCTATCTGAATAGAGTCTATGGACATCTTCATTGTCATCTTCGGTGTCACTCTGGGTTTCGACGTCCTCGTGGTGGGTTGTCACTGTGGGCTGTTTCTTTCCTCCCTCTGCCTTCTTTTCCCTGGTTTGGGTTGGCAGGTCTGGAACTGTGTTCATTTTCCGCATGGTGGCT
Source organism: Laticauda colubrina (assembly GCA_015471245.1). NCBI lineage: Eukaryota > Metazoa > Chordata > Lepidosauria > Squamata > Elapidae > Laticauda > Laticauda colubrina. Next base: position 4,328,974 of record BLBF01000064.1, on the reverse strand, counting down.
GCTGACTTTTTCACTGCTTCAGTGGTGGTTGCCTCAGCAATGGTCTCAGCCATGGTTATGTTCAGCTCATTGAGTAGTTTGCTCTGAAGGGTAGAGTCTTTCTGGACGAGGACTACACAGTCTCTCATAGCCTCATCCATGTTTTGAAACTCACATGCTCCTCCAATGTGTCTCAAGGCTGACACAGTCTGCTATGGTTTCATCCTCCTTCTGGTCCCTTTTGTAAAATTCGTGCCTTTTGATTAGATTGGAGACCACCAGTGTGTAGTGTGTTTGGAGCATTTGGTTCAGGTCAGACCAGGTCATTTGCTTGACATCTCTGGGTTTTGCCAGCGCCTTCGCCATTTTGAATATGGCCGGTCCGCAGTGTGTAAGGAAGACAGCCCTCTTCCTTTGATCTGAGATTTCTTCCATCTCATTGCTTTCTAAGAACATAAGAAAGCAATCAATATATGATTCCCAATCCTCTACATCTGGATTGAAGGGTGCAGGCAGTGCGTTGTTACCAGCCATCTCTTTTTGCTCGGTTCAAATCATTGTGTGCTTCAGTCTCTGCTTCTATGATGATCCCATCTTTGTCACCAGTGTTCCATCTGGAAAGAAACGCATGAGAACGGGTTCCAAACAATGACTCTTTATTTCAAACTGCTAAGTAAAGAAACGGAACATAGCCCAAGCCACGGCAGCCCTTTATATAGCGGCTAGCCTGCCAGCTTGTGGTCAATGACAGTTATTTAATTCTTCCCGCCATTTTTCCTTGCGAACCAATCCATAAGTGGCCTTTTCGGCCAATCAGAATGAAGTACTTGGAACCTACCAAGTTCCATACAGAACAAGTAGTGATTAGGAATTTAAAAAATGACTTGGAGATACAAGTTTTATGACTCTTTATGAAGTACTGCTAAATTTTCTAATTTTTATACATACACATACTTGTATACATACACACATGTGCACATATAGATATACACATAATATATATCCATTTTAACATGTTGGATGCCTTTACAATTTAGTCATATTTAGATGTCCAAACTTGTCCTTGGTTTGGGAAAGATGCACAAAATATTTTTTTCTAAACATAACAAATTAGAGGCAACATTGATTTGAAGAACTTATTTTTCTAATTTCTATATTCCTGAAAATGATAGGGAATTTATTTTAGTCCAGTTGTTTATGGAATTACAATATGTTCCAGCACATAATTCTTTCAGTTTTTGTGTATTTGTGATTGTAATGAATAATTGTTGGATGTTGTTTAAAGATCTGTGCGCCTAATCTTACAATAAGAATTATGTTCATATTAATATGTAAAGTGTATGTGATCAAGAAATTTGTTGTTAAGAATGAAGAATAAGAGGACCAGAAAAATAAAGCCAAACTTATATTTGATTACATTCCTTAAAAGTACTGTATAATCTCATATTTCTGTACAGACTGCTTTATTAACACGATTCACACGTTTCCTAACCATGGTTTGTTTGACCATGACTTATTGAGTAAAGTTTTATTGGATGCACTTTTTCTGTGCTACAAACCTTATCAACATAAGCAGTGGATATAAATGGAAAATAAACTGGAAGTAGAGATTATATTTATCTTAATATGTTAATCCAATTTAAAACTGATATAATACACATAAAAAAAGGAAACAAAATGTCCATCTACTACTGTCAACTTTAAATTAATTAAACTCATATGTTCATAATAAACATGTACATTTTATATGTACAGAGGAGTCTACTTCCAGTGTATACTCTTGTTTCTAGGGACTGGAGAGCTACTTCCACGTACAGAGATAAAGTGTGTATTTTTCAGCCCAAGGTCATCCCATATTTACATACATTCACACATACATTCATGCATGGTATAAACAACATCCAACTGTGTGAATTTGGACATTATGGAAAACAATAAATGTGACTTCATCATAGCTTTAATTTCCATTCCATAAACTTTCAGACATTAATCTGAACAATTTCCAGAAGAAACAATTTCCATTGTTCTTTCTATCACTGTTTCAAAACAAAAAGTTCACAGGATGAATTACCCACAGTCCATCAACCTAACCAATATGAGAATGCCAAAGGAGAATGCCAATAGGCTAGTGCTTCCTCACACTATTTTTTTTTTTTTTGTCTTTAACTTATTCAGGAATTGTTTTCATAGGAACTGGACTCAGTGAAAGGAAACTATAAATCAGTCATCCCACTTACTGAAATTGTAACAAGGTGCTGCCAAGGAGACTTAATAGGAACAAAAAAACCTAAAGAACATGTGGTGATAGGGTGGAGGGAGAGGAAAAAGCTAGAATTCTCATCATGAGAAATTGATGACCTGGCAGGACTATCAGAAAACTGTCTTCTTGATTATTCAATTCAGTCTGTAACTTAGCTGAAAATAAATTAGTTCAGTAACCAAAGAAAAACAATGTTGTGGACATAAAGATCTCAGACTGGTACAAATAAAAATATCCAAGGAAACTAATAGGAGGGATGCATCATCCATAAAATGAAGCCATTTTTTAAAAAGATGATGTATTACATTACTTTTCCATTACTGTATATAAGGTTTATTGCAAACATGATTGACAAAGACAAAGATCCTTTATACTGGTGGAATTTCAAACTGCTAAAGAAAGTATACTGAAAAGAGGGAAAACATTTATTTTTAAATTTGAAAAGGAAGTGAGTTATACTTAACAACACTTGGAAGGAATTGATGAACAATCAAGAAATGCCTTATTGTCTAAATAAAATTTTCTTCACAAACAGAATAGTAGCAAAGATTGTTTATGTATAACTTGCTTTGCTATATAGAGCTGATGATTTGCCAAAACCCAGTTTTTGTTCAACTGTGCAAAACAAAACTTCTTTGTATTTGAAATGGCAATGAGCCCTGAAGATGCTCACTAAAAATTGTCTACACGGAAATTCAGTTCTCTTCATCAAGTTAAAAATGTTAGATTTTGAGCTACTTTTTTTTCAAGAGGAAGTTGCATTTTTAATAGTCACAGAAGGAATCTGCAATTTCAAGAAATGCTGAATTTTGTAGCTGTTGCTATCTGCTTTTCAATCAGATTAGAAGATTTTTAACAACAAAAGGAAAGGGAAAGGAGATAAGGAAGATTTTGTTTTCTTTTCAGTTGTACTCACATTGTACTGATTTACTGATAACAAACTATTGCTTGTATTCTTAAATTAGTAAGACATTAAATGTTTGACCGTATTTGATGAATCAGTCTTTCTAAAATTAATCACTTTGGCTCAGATTTATTCTTTTTCCTAAGTTCTATCCAAACAATAAAACAAAGTGTTTGAAACCTGAACAAAGTAACATGCAATAATTGCATATAATTCCAGGCTAGTGATGAGGTAGGGGTAAAATATGGATGTTACAAATGTTCCTATACCTATCACTATAAATGAACACATGCTGGACTGTTTGGATAGCCCAGAATTTCTCAAATAATAATTATTTTTGCATGACAGACTAGGTTATAGGCCAAGTATCTGAATGCCATGGCAACTACTGACAGTGGAGAATTCCATAAATAAACTATGTAATTCTTGGTAAAGATATTATAGAAACTGATTGTTTTGTATTTTATTTTATGAATCTTGCCTAATAAACTATAACTACATATATAATATATTACATTGATTTGACTCAAATATTTCTCAAGAGATCAATTAGGATTAGTGTCTGTAACTCCCTGCTTTCTTAAGCAATTCCACAATCCTGATTAGGGAATGAAAATAAATGTATAACTCAAAAAAAGAGTTCATCTTACCCCTCTTATAATAGCAATTTGATTTCTTTGATTTTTCATATGGTTGGATATAAATATCGATATTAGTATTTTGTAAAGAAATAAATCCTAGAATCTCAAAATGGACTCTATTATCATATAAATTTTCTGAAATCTCTGTTCACTTCAACAGATATATGAGATATACATAAGAAAAAGGGATGGATTAAATGGAAAAGAGATATAAGAGTCAGTTACATAATGTGAATGACCATTCACAAAGCAATTACTTCTTTATATCTGTTAAAGAGCAGGAACCATCCAAAAGAAAGATGAATAATGCTACAAACTTTGCTGAAAACAGGGATTCATCTTAAGATTTTTTGAGATCTAGAAGGGACCTATTAGTATGTTTTTTTTAAAAAAAATACTTTAAATGAAACCAATGGGATTTTCACATATCTCAGACAATTTATTGTAGCACAATAAACTTTTATGTGTTAATTTGTGGTGATTTCAAAATTTCTACTCTGTTGTCTTCTATTGAATGAATGGAGAAGTTAAGAGTATCAGGTGGCCCTCTGTCTTGGTCCTCCAAACATTAAAAACTCTTTGGTGAGCCTAAGTTATAATGCAGACTTGAATGTTTATGTTGTGTCCACGCAGCTACAGACAATCAATAACCCGCTGTGAGTAGTGCAGGAAAATATGATAATATAATTGGCTAACAGCATGGTAGGCAACCCTATATAAGGGAGCCCGCCAGCTATTAGTGGCTGTTGTTTGCAGTTGGCATTTGATTATTTACCAATAACTAGTATTGCGGATCCTCTGTCTCTGCCTCTTGATTCTGGAAATCTAATAACTGGCAACAAAGGTGGGATCACCCGGAACAAGACAGCATGGATCTCCACAGGCTGCAGCATCCAAAAAACAGCTGATTGGGGCTGTGCCTGAACGCCAATCCATGTGTAGAGCCTGCAGAGAGAGAGAGAAGTGGAGCACTGTTGATCAGAAGAGCCGATAAGCCGCAGAAGCTCAGAAGCTACCTCACCACAGGAGGACCAGCTGACAGACCCTTCGCTGCCACTGATAGGAAGAGCTGCCACTGATCAGAAGGGCTGATAAGTCACAGAATCTGCCTTGCTACAGGAGGGCCAGCTGACAGGCCCATTGCTGCCACTTGATCACTGATCAAGCCACAGTTCATGGCCAGGGTATTTGAACTATGCTTGGTGAACAGGGGTATCCACCATACACTCACCATTCCATTTTACCCCACAGGAAATGGACAAGCAGAGAGGAGGGTGCACATAGCAAAAGAAACCCTAAATAGAATGGGGCTAGGAAATATACAAGAAAAGCTAGAGACATACTTATTACCCCATACATCACCCCATTGCATGGCTACGGGGAGAAATTAGTACATGTGTAGGCTTTATAAAAGTGCTTTATAATACTTGACTTCAAATCTTGAGCAGTTGAGTTCAAGATTGCTTGATGGGCAACACAACTAAAATTGTGTTATATCTTTTCTGAGATCCAGAAATATCATCCACAGAGTGCTATTTTTTGATACAATTTGATAGAACACTTCTTCTGTGATTTCATTCCAATGATGAATCTAGCTTGTAGTGATGCAAATCAGGTTAAACTTGTGTTATCTATCCTAACATGTATCTCCACCCTACCACCATTTTTTTTAACGATAGTATCATATGCTTATATCATTGCTGCCATTCTTGGAATTCCTTCCATCATTGGGAGACAAACGGCTTAACATCCCAAAAAGACAGAATTGTATATAATAAAAAGAGGAACACAATTTATCAAATTCTGTGTTAAAGCTTTATCTTTAAGGATGGCATGCCAGCAAAGATCCCATAATACCATGTTATTCCCCCTCCTCAAAAAATTGATTTGGATATGAGTAAGGACTCAAAATACAGCTAGACAGAAAGTATCCAGAAAGTCATCACATATTTTAATTAATATAATATTTAGCCTAGCAAATATTCATTCTCATAAATACCTCTGCAGTTACCCCTCCTAGCAGAATAATAATTATCTCTCACATTGTTTGTACATAGCACTTTTTTTGATACTGGCATGCAGTTAGTTATACTATTGAGTACAAAAGTAAAATTCTAAATATTTTAATGCTCTGATCCAGTGGAACTTCACTGTAATGAAATGCAGCCAACTTATTTTTGAGAAGTAAGACAAAAAGTAAGGAAGTAATGATGAAAACTGTGGTTTCATGGGTGATGTTGGAAACACAGAATACATTTGATGATAAATGTATTTATTAAATTTATATGGCTTTGCATCTTAAAAAATGTAACTCTGAGATACATAGAACAAAACTATAAAATAGAATACAAAAACAATTATTATTATTAAAAATGCTAATTTCACGACTCTTAAATTTTCCAGTTTAAATTTCCTTTGGAGAAATGTCCAAATTGTTGCATTTCTAAAATTATTTTATCAAATGAATTTTACTAAAGGATGATAATCTTCCTTAAGAGGATATTTATTCTGAAATAAGTCTGTGAGAGCAGATGAGGATTTTTCATTTCAACACCTGCAGAATATAAGTTGAAAACACATTGAAAATTTTTGCATTTGCCCATTTTAATCTTCTAAATTCTACAACCATTATACTGATTATAAACCACATATTATTCTCCAAAAATAATATTGAGAATTTAAATTAGGGAAGCACTTGATCTTACTATTCTGTATGAAAACATAATATAAATCTCAGTTTATAAGGAGACAACCAGTTGAGATAGACAAAAACGAGGAATTAAATGTTTCCTCTATTCTTGGATAAAACAATATATAACTACATCAGTGTGGTTCTGCAGCAAATGGATCTAGACACAAAAGTAAGACACAAAATAAGGGAGTAATGATGAAAGGAAAATTATTTTATGTGTAAGTAAAACTTGCAGCAGTGTTTTTAAACTTTAGCCAGCCTTCAGGGACATGGTATCCATATATCCCGAAATTGCTGAGGTTGAGAAACATTGACTTAGAGTTTTAAACATATACATTCAAAATATCTAGACTGAAATAATGGCTAAAGTAATATCCTCAAGTGGTTCTCAACTTCTCCTGAAGTCCTGTACAAAAATAATCTAAATTGTTGGCAGAAAGATCTCAATAATTGGCAGAATGTCTTCACTAGAAAAATCATAACAGATTTTGTCTCTTTATATCTTTAGCCATATATTTTCCTTAAATCAAAGAAGTGATTCTCAGCCTTTAAAATTTTGATGATGGAATTGCTCACACTGAACAGCTTGGCGAGACAAGGCAGAGAGCCTGGGCTATACTGCAGATGTACTCCTGAGATGGTTGGAAGCACATGCACACCTGGTATGGCAAGCTAAACCTGAAGAAATCCGAGCAGGCCGCTGTCAAGCTCGCTGACCGGGAGATGTACGTCATGGCTAAGTTCATGTGCATATGTGTGTGCATCTTCACTTGTGTGAGAAGTGTGCAGACATGCACATACTTCATTTAAGTGAGCAGAAGGCATGTATACATGCTGCTTGTGCAAATGGAGCTATGTGCATGGAACCATCTCCTCTCCCCCCCCCCCACCAATCCACAAAGCCAGAAATATTGGAGAACTCTGCTCTAGACAATTGGGCTTACAGAACCTTCTAGGTGTCAAAGTTACATTGTCACGGCAGTGTCATGTGATGTACCAGGACTTTTCCTCCCTTTGTTAAACTAGTTGTGGGCATGGCCACCACACGGTGCATTCAGCCCGCAGGCTGGGAGCTTGACAGCCCTGGACATTCATGATGACTGTAACTCCTTTGCTTTATACCTTGTTTGTTCCTGAAGAAGAAGAAGATCAATCTTGGAAGGAAACTGAAGAAGTTTCATGAACTATTTTTTTTTTTAACATATAGTGTTTCTGAACAAAGAAATTGAGAAATTAGTCCTAGTTTTCTTTGGCGGCAACCTTGAGCATGAACTGTAGGAAGCCTCTGAGATAGAGCTGAGCTGCAGGAGGGAGTTCTGCAAGGTCTTTCTCCTACAGTTCTCACTAAAAACTTACTTTGTGGGGGCATCTTTGGCCAATGGCCTGCAATATGGAGCTTTCTTAAGGCTAGGTCACATCGGCCGACGGATGCAAAACGTATGTAAAAAGGACACAGTGGACAAGCAAATTTTCCATCCGTTGTTATCCACTCTCAAAAGTGCCCCAAATTTGCATAAACAGAGTGGACAACAATGGAAAGGAACAGACATGGGGAGGACGTAGCGAGGATGTTAAGCGGATGCTCAACGGAAGCCTAGTGGATGGAAGCGGATAGAAGCAGATGACACATCCGCAGGGCTTCCGTGGGAGAACAGCGAAGCGGACGCGCAGTGGAAGGAGTGGATGCAGAGCAGATGCTGAGCGGATGACGCGGATGCATAACGGACGCCGAGTGGATGCCTAGTGGATGCAAAGCGTTCACTGCACATGTGGGAAGGATGTATTCCATCAGCCCCGCGGATATAAAGGGAAGCAGCTCGCAAGCAGGTCACCATTCAGAGGAAAGACCTGCTGCCAGACACATCTTCAGCCAACTACCATGGGGAAGAAGAGGAAGCCTGTGCCTACTCCTGCCAGCCCTGGAACAAAGGACAGGACCACCATCCCACCCCCTGGCGCTGACTCTGCTTCTGATGCTTCTTCTGCTGCTGGTGCTCCTCCTGGTGCTGGTGCTCCTCCTGGTGCTAGTGCTTCTGCTGGTGCTAACTCTGCTGGTTCTGCTGGTGCTGCTGGTGCTGGTGCTGCTGGTGCTGCTGGTGGTGGTGTGGTGGACCAGCCCCTAGAACCTCAAAGCCCTGCTGATGAGGGCCCAGAAGGCCCTGCCAGAGGGACGAAGAGGCAATTGCGTGAAAAGGGGGAGAGGAGAAAGTACTGCATTGAAGAGGAACATGAGGAGGAGGTGCTTGAATGGCTGAGGGAGAACGAGTACCTCTGGTGGAAGGGACACAGATTCAATCGAGACACCAAGCGGAAGCAGGCAGCTTGGAGAGAGAAGGCGGAGAGGCTGGGCTACACTTCGGATGTCCTCCTGGGGTGGTGGAAGCACATGCACACCTGGTATGGGAAGCTGCACCTGAAGAAGTCTGCCCAGGCCGCGGTCAAGCTCACTGACCAGGAGACCTACGTGATGGCCAAGTGCAGCTTCTTGGAGGGTGAAATCCGCCACCGAGGAGCAGCCCCTCTGTCAACCCTCTCTCTCAGGCAGCCCAAAGAGAACCAGTCCTCTTCTGGCCAAGAGTCAGCTCCTGTGTCCAGGCAGGTATCTTTGGACCACCCCACGATGGAGACCTCCCCAACAGCTGCACTTCCCGTACTGGAGTACATGGAGGACCCCCTGACGCAGTTGGAGAGGGCACTTCCATCAGAGACCAACCCACACACACCCCCAGATCCACCTCCACAGAAAGCAGGCAGAGAGCCAGACCGGAGGGACAGAGCCAAACTATCCTCTTGGAGATCAGGGACACCATCAAGAGCAGTAAAGATCTCCTCTCTCAGCTGGTACACTTCGACATTCCATCCTCTAACAGAAAGCCCTTCCTCACCTACATCAACCAGACCCTCATGGAAATGCCCGATGCCCAGTACCAGGTGATCAAGGAGAAGATCACAGGACTTCTGCACCACCCTCCAGGCCCAGCTGAACCTGCTCTGAACCAGTCCAGGTCTGCTCCTCCACCCCAGGTGATGTCACAGCCCTTCCAAGGCTTTCGACAGCCCCTCACTTCAAAAGGCTACAGCTACCAGGAGTTCCAGCAGCACTTCCCAGTCCAGGTACAGGTACATCGCACACCACAGGTGCCACCGATACCACCAATGCCACAGATGCCACAGATTCCACCCATGCCACAGATGACACCCATGCCACAGATGCCACCCACGCCTCACCTCAATCACATGCAGACCAGACAGCCCCACTACACTCCTCCTTCCTCCACCCCACAGCCAAGCCTGGCCTCAGAACATCTGTCATCGGTCTTGGGACTGACATCCCATGTCATGGAGGAAGGGCCTGTCAACATCACGGGACTGACCAAGCTTCTTGAGAGCTTCCTCCACACACCATCCCCTGTTGTCCTCTCGGGGCCAGGCACCCCAATGGCGCCTCAGACCAGCACTCCAGCCACTGCCATCTCCACAGCACCTGGACCCTTCACCCTTGAGACCATGGGCTTGCCTCAGAGTGACTGAGAATTGTGCCAGAGACTGGTTGCTACCTGTTGGCTTTATCTTTGCTTGGGACACTTTACTTGGGTCATTTTGCTTTTACAGTTTGTTATTAATAAAGTTTAGCTTTGCTTCACACACTTGGTTCAGGTCTTTTAGTAAATAAAGTATTGGTGGAAACTTTTAGAAATGGTTTAAGCCTTTACATACTTGTGGGATGGGTAAGGATAGCTGTGGGATCAGCAGGGATACCTGTGGGATGGGTAATAGTTGTGGGATGGGTAAGGATAGCAGTGGGATGGGCAGGGATACCTGTGGGACGGGTAATAGCTGTTGGATGGGTAATAGCTGTGGGATGGGTAATAGCTGTGGGATGGGTAATAGCTGTGGGATGGTAAGAGCTGTGGGATAGATAAGCCTCCAGTGCAAGCATAGTGGGACTGTGTCGTCCACCCTCCCAGGTGCCATACATATGGCCCTTCATTATCAATTACAATTTAATCATTCATCAACACATTTAAACATAAACACAACTCTTTATTAAATACCCTGTTCATTGTAGGGTCACTCAACATACATGACACAATCTCATCAGTGTGATAAGACAGGCTCAAGGAAGCATCCATTAAGCATCTAACATCCTGTCTTACCACTCCACTGATCCAGCTGGGGAGTTGCACCAGTGTTTCAGGAGGTTGCGCGGCTTCTTCCCTTCACGTGAACCTCTGTTGGGGCCTGGCACATCCAGAGTGTCTATCAGATTTACTCCTTGCCTCCATTCACCAGGCTCCATGTCCCCATTGCCTTGTTGGTGGTCCACAAGCCTGTTCTGCAACACTGGGTAGCGGGTGTATATGAGATTGTGCAGTATGCAGCAAGCTTCCACGATCCTCCTCACGGTCTCTGGGCGATGCTGCATGATGGTGAGATGTACCTGGAACCTGTTGGCCAGGATGCGAAAGGCGTTCTCCACCTTCTGCCTTCACCTGGACCCCCTGTAGTTGAAGATACTCTCTTCACGGGTGAAGCATCTGGAAGTGTAGGGCTTCATGAGGTAGGTTCTCAGGGAGAAGGCATGAAGTAGGGCACCTCTTGTGTCGTTGGGCAGGGGGTCTGGATCTGGGAAGCCCATGATGAGGTTGCATTCCAGCCCCTCCTTGAGGTCACTGGCATTGTATACCTGGGCATCTGAAGCTGACCCTTTGCCTGAAGCATCGATGTACATGAACTTGTAGTCAGCATCAACCATGGCAAACAGGATGATGCTGAAGAAACCCTTGTAGTTGTGATAAGTGGACCCTGATTTGGCTGGAGCTTTGCAGGCCACGGGCTTCCCATCTATGGCTCCAACGGTGTGGGGGAATTTCCACTTCTGATATCACTGCTCTGCAATTTTCTTCCAGCCTTCTTCAGTGGAGGGGCACTGGAGGAGCTCCTCCATGTATTCTTCGATGATGGCCTGCACCACTTCTCTGACCACAATGCTGATAGTGTTGTGTGGCACCCTCCAGGCGTACTGCATGTTCCTGTACATGGTCCCGGAGGCCAGGTGGCGCAGAGTCAGTGTCACCTTCAGTCCAGGGTCCAGGCTGGGGAGGAAGTTGGTGTTTGCCTTGGTCAACCTGGGTCTTTGTCGCTCCAAAACTTCGTCAAACATGGCTGGTGGCATCCTCATGAAGTGTTGGAATGCACAAGTGTCTTGGTTCCTCAGCTCCACCATCAGCTTATCATACAGTCCATACTCGGCTCTTCTCGTGATCCATCTTTGGACCCACACATTTCTTTGCCGCCTCCTTTTCCTTGCGTAGAACAGGTGAAAGAGCCTGTAGAGGGCCGCGCACTGTTGTAGATGCCTTTGGCATCCTGGCCAACAGGTTCCAGGTACTTCTCACCACCATGCAGCATCGCCCAGAGACCGTGAGGCGGATCATGGAAGCTTGCTGCATCCTGCACAATCTCATGCGCACCCGCTACCCAGTCTTGCAGAACAGGCTCGTGGACCTCCAACAAGGCAATGGGGACATGGAGCCTGGGGAATGGAGGCAAGGGCAAAACCTGATCAACACTCAGGATGTGCAAGGCCCCAACAGAGCCTCACTGGAAGGGAAGAAGCAGCTCAACCTCCTGAAACACTGGTGCAACTCCCCAGCTGGAGCGGTGGATTGGCAAGACAGGATGGTAGATGCTTAATGGATGCTTCCTTCAGCCTGTACCATCACATGGATGAGATTGGGCCATGTATGTTGGGTGGGCCTACAATGAACTGGGTGTTTAATAAAGAATTGTGTTTGTGTTCAAATGTGTGGATCAATGCTTACATTGTTATTGATAAAAAAGGGCCCTAGGTGTGGCACATGGGAGGGTAGACCATACAGTCCCATTACGCTTGCACTGGAGGTTTATCTATCCCACAGCTATTAACCATCCCAAAGGTATCCCTGCTCATTCCACAGGTATCCCTGCCCACCCCACTGCTATTTTAACCCATCCCACAAGTATGCAAAGGCTTAAGCCAATTCTTAAAGTTTCCACCAAGACTTTTTTAAAAAAAACAAATGAAGCAAGTGTGTGAATCAAAGATAAACTTTATTGAACAACAAGCTGTAAAAAAAAATATGACCCAAGTCAAGTGTCCAAATAAAGTCCACAGGTAGCCAGCTACCAGGTCTCTGGCACTCTTCTTGGTCACTCGGAGGTGTGCCCAGTCTCAGGGGTGAAGGGTCCAGGTACTGTGGTGGTGGGTGGTGCTGGAGTGCCTGGCCTCGAGAGGACAACAGGGTGAGAAAGCTGTGTTGAGAAAGCTCTCGGACAGCTGGCTCAGCCCTGTGATGCTGAGAGGTCCTTCCTCCATGCCATGGGGTGTCAGGCCCAGTAATGATGACAGATGTACTGAGGCCAGGCTTGGCTGTGGGGTGGAGGAAGGAGTAGTGTAGTGGGGCTGTCTGCTCTGCAGCTGGATGAGGACTGGCGTGGGTGACATCATTGGCATGGGTGGCATCGCTGTCGTCGGTGGCATCATTGGCGTGGGTGGCATCGCTGTCGTCGGTGGCATCATTGGCATGGGGGGCATCGGTGGCATCAGTGAAACAGGTGGCAACGGTGTCACCCGATGACTCTGTGCCTGGACTGGGAAGGGCTGCTGCCTGTGCTGCTGAACCTCCTGGTAGCCGTAGCCCTGGTAGGTGAGGGCCTGTGGGAAGCCTTGGAATGGGAGGGACATCACCTGGGGTGTAGGAGCAGACCTGGACTGAGTGGGAGCAGGTTCCTCTGGGTCTGGAGGGTTGTGAAGAAGCTCGGTGATCCGGTCCTTCACCACCTGGTACTGGGGTTCCTCCACTTCCTTGAGGGTCTGGTTGACATAGGTGAGGAAGGGTTTGCGGTTGGAGGATGAGGAGTCGGTGTGGACCAGATGAGAGAGGAGATCTATGCTGGTGCGGATGGTGTCCCTGATCTCCAGCAGGACAGTTTGGCTGTGCCCCTCCAGCTGTCCGGCTCTCTGCCTTTCTGCGGAGGCGGAGCTGGGGGTGGTGGATGCGGCTAGGAGTGTGGTGGACTCGATGTCTCCTTTCTCCCACTGCACCAGGGAGTCCTCTACGCACTCCATCATGCTTACCACACCTGTCCTCGGGTTCTTCGCCGTGGCACACTCCACAGAAACCTGCCTGGAGACAGGGACTGACTCTCAGCCAGAAGAGAACCGGCTCTCAGCAGGCTTCCGGAGAGAGAGGGTCGTGAGAGGGGCTGCTGGTGCTCCTCGGTGGCGGACCTCACCCTCCAGGAAGCTGCACCTGGCCATTATGTAGGTGTCTCTGCCTATCAGCTTCACAGTGGCCTGGCCAGATTTCTTCAGGTGCAGCTTCCCATACCAGGTGTGCATGTGCTTCCACCAGCCGAGGAGCACCTCCGAAGTGTAACCCATACTCTGTGCCCTCTCTCTCCAAGCAGCCTGCTTCCGCTTGGTGTCCCTGTACAGCCGGTGTCCCTTCCACCGCAGATAGTCATTCTCTCTCAGCCACTCCAGCACCTCATCCTCGTGCACCTCCTCAATATAGTATTGCCTCCTCTCCTGTCCCCGCATACGCCTCTTTCTCCCTTTGGCTGGACCAGATGGGCCCTCATCAGAGGGGCTCCCAGGTAGTAGGGGCTGCTCCTCCACACCACTAGCAGCAGCACCAGCAGAATCATCATCATCATCATCATCATCCTCACCAGCAGGATCATAATCATCATCATCATCAGCAGCAGCAGCAGCAGCAGCAGGATCAGCAGCACCAGCAGAACCAGCAGGACCAGGATCAGCAGCAGCAGAGTAAGCACGAGCAGGGCCAGCAAGTCCAGGAGCACGAGCAGGACCAGGAGCACGAGCAGGACCAGCAGGACCAGCAGGACCAGGAGCAGCTTCAACAGAGTAAGCACCAGCAGAAGCACCACCGCCAGGAGCAGCTTCAGCAGAAGCCCCAGCAGAAGCAGAGTCAGGGGCAGGGGGCGGGAGGTTGGCCCTGTCCCTCTTGCCAGGGATGGCGGCATGTTTCTGAGGCTTTCACTTCCTCCCCATGGTTGTGGGGTTGCTGGCTGGCAGGGAGGATGGCAGGGAGGCTGGCAGGCACCAAGGCTGGCAGGAAGCCTGGGAGGAAGGCAGGCAGGCAGGCAGGCACCAAGGCTGGCTGGAAGGCAGGCTGGCAGGGCAGGCAAGGAACTCGAAGTGTCCAGCAGCAGGTCTTTCCTTGGAACGCTGGCCATGTGCAAGCTGCTTCTCTTTATATCCAGGGGGCTTACGTATTACTTCCCCCCCACATGCGCAATTAACGCTCGACATCTGTTCCACTTCCGCTGTGCATTCGCTAGGCTTCCGCTGTGCATCCGCTTTATCCGCTGAGCATCCGCTGTGCATCCGCTTTATCCGTTTGGCATCCGTTTTGCATCTGCTGTATCCGTTCCGCGTCTGCTTCGCTGAGGCCCCCCGGAAGCCCTGCAGTTGCACCATCCGCTCCCATCCGCTTCCATCCGCTTCCATCTGCTGGGTTTCCATTCCACATCCGCTTTGCATCCGCCCTGCATCCTCCCCGCGTCCGTGTTATCCGCTCTGGTTATGCAAATTTTTGCCCCTTTTAAGAGCGGATAACAACGGATGGAACATTTTGCTTGTCCGCTGTATCCTTTTTGCATCGGTTGGCCAGTGAGACATGGGCTTAACATCAGTGTTAGGATTGTTAACACTAATGATACCTAGTTTGGTCATGAAATGTCTGCAAGAAAAACACCAAGCTCAGAAAGCATCAGTGACCCCATCGTTCAAACTGAGCTATAAATATTATCTTCTATTTGTAGAATTCAAAAAGAATAAGAAGTTTTTTAAATTCCTGTTTTCATAAAAAATCTCATTTCACCAACTGAAAGTTTCAGCTGGGCACAGTTTCTGCATCAGGTGAAATACATATGAGAAATGTATACCAAATATTTGTATACATTCTGTGTATTTTTCCACCAGGATAGATTTCAATTTATTAATATTAATATATTTTGTTTGTGCTTTTCTAAAAGTCTCATTTTTCTGCATACTTTTCTAGTTTCACATGTATTTTATAGAAGAAAAAAATGATTTCTGTTACCGGAATCGAGATTTCCCCACTTTTCATAATCACAGTATATCGTACCAGGAATGGTGGTTTCAGAAGAACTGGATATCATTTTTAGAAAACCAAACAAAAAATCATATTCATTCCCACAGTGAAAGATTAGATTGGAGGGCAAGCTTTTTTTTTTTTTTTAAGATCTCATGCATGTAATTAAAAAAAAAAAAAGAAAGAGCAAAAATTGAAAAGTATCAATTCAAGATGAATCTAATAGAAATTGCCTTACAACCAGAAAAATTGATAACTGTACAATTTGGAAATTTTAAGCAATAGTTGGGCAAACTAATACACAAATGAAGCAAAAATAAAGCAAAATCAATTATTTCAATCAGACCATTACAATATTAGGTTGTTAATGAAAAATTAATGGGGCAGTGAAAGACAATTGGTGTTTGGAAATGAAAAAATATGGAGTTCTCAACTATTTTTTTGTGCCTCCAATCATACTTGTCCAGTAAAGAACTACTATATATTCTATTCTATAGTACTGTCCTGAGGGGAGGAGTTTATGTCCAGAATGCAAGGGATTTGTAGATATTTTCTAAGCCCATTTCTTATTTGTGCAGTTTATAGATCCCCAATGGAAGGTAGGGTGATTGCTATTATTTTTTCTGCAGTCTTGAGATTTGAACTGCACAATTTCAGGCAACTGACAGTTGGCAGTCAACAAAAGTAGCCTTAAGTACTGCATTCTAACTGCTGCACCACCATGATTCTTTTCTTTGCTCTCCTGACCTCCCTTGTTAATATATTCCTGGCCTGATTGTATAGCACTTTATATCCTTTCCTAAAGGGCAGATCACATAGGTTGACGGATGCAAAACATATGTAAAAAGGACACAGTGGACGAGAAAATTTTCCATCCGTTGTTATCCGCTCTCAAAAGTGCCCCAAATTTGCATAAGCAGAGCAGACAACAATGGAAAGGAATGGACAGGGGGAGGATGTAGCCAGGATGTAAAATGGATGCTCCACGGAAGCCTAGTGGATGGAAGCAGATGGGAGTGGATGGCACATCCGCGGAGCTTCGGGGGAGCACAGCGAAGCAGATGCGCAACAGAAGGAACGGATGCAGAGCGGATGCCTAGAGGATGAAGCGGATGCATCACAGAAGACTAGCGGATGCCTAGAGGATGCCTAGCTGAAGCAAAGCGTTCACTGCGCATGCGGGGAGGATGCACTGCGTCAGCCCCGCAGATATAAAGGGAAGCAGCTCGCAAGCAGATCACCATTCAGAGGAAAGACCTGCTGCCAGACACAGCTCCAGCCAGCCAACAATCATGGGGAAGAAGAGGAAGCCTGTGCCATCTGCTGCCAGCCCTGGCAAGAAGGACAGGGCCACCATCCCACCCCCTGGCGCTGACTCTGCTTCTGCTGGGGCTTCTGCTGCTCGGGCTGACTCTTCTGGTGCTGGAGCTTCTGCTGGCACAGCTCCTGGTGCTGGTGCTTCTTCTGGTGCTTACTCTGCTGGTGCTGCTCCTGCTCCTGGTGCTTCTGCGGGTGCTTACTCTGCTGGCACTGCTCCTGGTGCTTCTCCTGGTGCTTAATCTGCTGGCGCTGCTCCTGGTCCTGCTGGTGCTGCTGGTGCTCCTGGTCCTGTTGGTGCAGCTGGTGCTACTGGTCCTGCTGGTGCTCCTAGTCCTGTTGCTCCTGCTGCTCCTGCTGCTCCTGCTGGTGCTTACTCTGCTGGTGCTGCTGGTGCTGCTGGTGCTGCTGGTGTTTACTCTGCTGATGATGATCCTGGTGCTGCTAGTGCTGCTGGTGCTGCAGGTGCTGCTGGTGCTGCTGGTCCTGCTTTTGCTGCTACTGTTGTTGTTGCTGCTGCTGGTGGTGGTGGTGTGGTGGAGCAACCCGTACAAACTTGAAGCCCCTCTGATGAGGGCCCAGATGGCCCTGCCAGAGGGAGGAAGAGGCATATGTGTGAACGGAAGAGGAGGAAATACTCCATCAAAGAGGAACATGAGAATGAGGTGCTGGAATGGCTGAGGGAGAACGAGTATCTATGGTGGAAGGGACACAGGCTCTATCAAGAAACCAAAAGGAAGCAGGCTGCTTGGAGAGAGAAGGCAGAGAGCCTGGGCTACACTTCGGAGGTGCTCCTAGGCTGGTGGAAGAACATGTACACCTGGTATGGGAAGCTGCACATCAAGAAATCTGGCCAGGCCATGGTCAAGCTGATGGACCGAGAGACCTACATGATGGCCAAGTTCAGCTTCTTGGAGGGTGAGATCTGCCACCAAGGAGCAGCCCCTCTGACAACCCTCTCTCTCAGGCAGCCCATAGAGAGCCACTCCTCTTCTGGCCAAGAGTCAGCTCCTGTGTCCAGGCAGGTATCGGTGGAGTGCCCCACGACAGAGACCTCCCCCCCCCCAACAGCTGCACTCCCCATACTGAAGTACATGGAGGACCCCCTGATGCAGTGGGAGCAAGGAGAGGGCACTTCCATCAGAGACCAACCCACATCCACCCCCAGATCCACCTCCACAGAAAGCAGGCAGAGAGCCAGACCGGAGGGGCAGAGCCTCACTGTCCTGCTGGGGATCAGGGACACCATCAAAAGCAGCATAGATCTTCTCTCTCAGCTGGTACGCACCAACATACCATCCTCAAACCGCAAGGCCTTCCTCACCTACGTCAACCAGACCCTCATGGACATGTCTGAATCACAGTACCAGGTGATAAAGGACAGGATCACCATTCTTCTTCACAACCCTCCAGACCCAGCTGAACCTGCTCCCACCCAGTCCAGGTCTGCTCCTCCACCCCAGGAGATGTCACTGCCCTTCCACGGCTTTCCACAGGCCCTCACCTACCAAGGCTATGGCTACCAGGAGCTCCAGCAGCACAGACAGCCCTTCCCAGTCCAGGGACAGGTACATCGTACACCACCGGTGCCAGCGATGCCACTGATGCCACCGATGCCACCGATGCCACCAATGCCACCCACGCACACAGATGCCACCCACGCCACAGATGCCACCCATTCCACAGATGCCACCCATGCCACTGATGCCACCCATGCCACAGATGCCACCGACGCCTCACCTCGCTCATCTGCAGACCAGACATCCCCACTACACTCCTCCTTCCTCCACCCCACAGCCAAGCCCGGCCTCAGAACATCTGTCATCGGTCTTGGGACTGACACCCCATGTCATGGAGAAAGGGGCTCTCAATATCACAGGACTGAGCCAGCTCTCTGAGAGCTTCCTCCACACACTATCCCCTGTTGTCCTCTCGGGGCCAGGCACCCCAATGACGCTTCAGACCAGCACTCCAGCAGCAGCCATTTCCACAGCACCTGGACCCTTCACACCTGAGACTATGGGCATGCCTCAGAGTGACTGAGAAGAGTGCCAGAGACAGGGTTGCTACCTGATGACTTTATCTTAGCTTCGGACACTTGGGTCATTTTCTTTTACAGTTTGTTATTAATAAAGATTATCTCTGCCTCACACACTTGCTTCAGTTCTTTTCGTCAATAAAGTCCTGGTGGAAACTTTTAGAAATGGTTTAAGCCTTTGCATGTTTGTGGGATGGGTTAAGATAGCAGTGGGATGGGCAGGGATACCTTTGGGATGGGTAATAGCTGTGTGATGGGCAGGGATACCTGTGGGATGGGCAGGGATACCTGTTGGATGGGTAATTGCTGTGGGATGGGTTAGGATACCTGTGGGATGGGTAATAGCTGTGGGATAGATAAACCTCCAGTGCAAGCATAGTGGAACTGTATGGTCCACCCTCCCAGGTGCCACACCTATGGCCCTTTATTATCAATAACAATTTAATCATTCATCAACACATTTCAACATAAACACAACTCTTTATTAAATGCCCTGTTCATTGTAGGGCCACTCAACATACATGGCACAATCTCATCCATGTGATGAGACAGGCTCAAGGAAGCATCCATTAAGCATCTTTAAGGAATATGCTCAAGGAAGCATATCCATTAAGTCTGGCCACTCCACTGCTCCAGCTGGGGAGTTGCACCAGTGTTTCAGGAGGTTGCGCTGCTTCTTCCCTTCACGTGAAACTCTGTTGGGGCCTTGCACATCCACAGTGTCTATCAAGTTTCGCCCTTGCCTCCATTCCCCAGGCTCCATGTCCCCATTGCCTTGTTGGTGGTCCACAAGCCTGTTCTGCAACACTGGGTAGCGGGTGCGCATGAGATTGTGCAGGAAGCAGTAAGCTTCACGACGTTCCTCACGGTCTCTGGGCGATGCTGCATGGTGGTGAGAAGTACCTGGAACCTGTTGGCCAGGATGCCAAAGGCGTTCTCCACCACCTGCATTGCCCTGGACAGCCTGTAGTTGAAGATCCTCTCTTCACGGGTGAGGCATCTGGAAGTGTAGGTCTTCATGAGGTTGGTTCTTTTATCCTACTTGACCAGGATAAAACTATAGATGCAATTTCATAGACTTCTTCAAGGTCTTTGATTCAATGGTACACAACAAATTATTGTTAAAACTAAAGTCTTACGGCATTTCCGGATCCCTTCACAAGTAGATTAGTGCATTCCTGTTAAACAGGCAACAAATAGCAAAAATAGGGAGTGCTATATCAAATCCTGCTCCAGTTAACAGTGGTGTCCCTCAAGGCAGCATTCTAGGACCCACACTCTTTGTACTTTATATAAATGACCTTTGCGATAACCTTATAAGCAACTACGTCCTCTTTGCGGATGACAGAAAGCTATTTAACACCACTGAAATGCTTGTATCCTTCAAAGTGACCTTGTTTATGTGTTTGAATGGTCAAACATCTGGCAATTCCAAATCTCAACTAATAAATGCTCTGTCCTACACATTTGTAAAAAATATCAGTACACCAAATACAAACTTGGCGGATATGACCTCATTGATGATTCTCACTCTGTCAAGGAGCTTGGAGTTGTCATATTAAATGATCTAAGCACCAAAGCTCATTGTAACAGCACTGGCAATAAAGCATTAAGAGTTGTAAATCTAATCTTATGAAGATTCTCCTCCAGAAATATCAAATTGCTAACTAGAGCATATAAAACTTTTGCCAGATCAATACTCAAATACAGCTCATCAGTCTGGAATTTGCACTGCATATCAGACATTAATATAATCAAGTGAGTCCAGAAGTATTTCACAAGAAGAGTCTTACACTCTTCTGCTCGCAACAGAATAACCTATATCACCAGACTTGAGATTTTAGGCTTGGACAACCGTGAACTATACCTCCTATGGTTAGACTTAAGTGTAGCACACAAAATTATCTGCTACAATGTTTCATAAGAAGAGTTCTCCACTGCTCTACTCATTGCAGAATACCTTATGCCACCAGATTTGTAATTCTAGACCTAGACAACCTAGAACGACACCGCCTTCAATCCGATCTAAGTATAGTACATAAAAATTTACTGTATATTGCAATGTCCTACCTGTCAATGAATACTTCAGCTTCAACCATAACAGCACAAGAGCACACAATAGATACAAACTCAAGGTAAACCGCAACAAACTTGATTGCAGGAAATATGACTTCAGCAACAGAGTGGTCAATGTCTGGAATACTCTACCTGACTCTGTGGTTTCTTCTCCAAACCCCAAAAACTTTAACCTTAGACTGTATTCTATTCACCTCACCCCTTTCCTAAGAGGTCTGTAGGGGGCATGCAGAAGTACACCAATGTGCCTGTCATCCCTGTCCTATTTTTTCTTTCTTTCTTTTTTCCTTATATGTATCCATTTCATATATTGATAACTATGTTTATACTTATACCTGTCATCTTATAATCACTTGGCAAAATAAAATAAATAAATAAATAAAATAAACAATGTCCTACCAGTCAATGACTACTTCAGCTTCAACCACAACAATTCAAGACCACACAACACATACAAACTCAATGTAAACTGCTTCAAACTTGATTGCAGAAAGTACGACTTCAGCAACAGAGTGGTCAGTGCCTGGAATGCACTACCTGACTTTGTTGTTACCCTCTAACCCCCACTCCTTTAACCTCAAACTAACCACTCACCCCATTTTTAAGAGGTCTGTAAGGAGCATGCATAAATGCACCATCGTGCTACCGTCCCTGTCCTATTGTCCCCATTTATGCAAACTTATTTCCTGTATTCTTACTCATATTTTTACTTATGTTTATTAACTTGTAAGCAATTGACAAATCAAAAAAATAAAATAAAGATATATTGTAAAAATACAGAAAGGTTAAGATTATATTTTAAAACACAGTGCAATCTTAATTACTGCATAGACTGGAATGTTTTAAAAGTTGTCTCAGCAGGCTTGGATGAACTCATTGACATTGACATCAAACTGTATGTCAGCTTTTTTGAGGACTTATGTATGCTAAGCAAAATTTTACACATATGTAGTAAAAATAAACCTTGGCTCACAGCTAAATTAAACAACTATGCCATGCAAAAGAGGAATCCTTTAAGCCCCTGTCACACAGCACCAAGGGATGCAAAGAGGATGTAAAATGGAGAGAAACACACGCCATCCGTTGGTTAACGCGATGCTTCCGTTCTGTACTCATTGCATCTGTTTTTCATCCTCTCTATCCGTCCAGCATCCGTCTACTGATTTCATCCGCTCAAAAAGTTTTGAGCTGCTCAAAACTTTTTGAGCGGAAAATGTATCCAACGCGTCCATTAGACATCTGCTATGCACACGAGAAGCATCCGTTAGATGTCCATCGTCATCCGTTACGCATCCGCTATATCCGCTAGGCATCCGCTGTGCATCCGCTCAACTCGCATCCGCTCCAGCGGAAAACGGACACAGGGAGGAAGTGAAATGGACATGGAACAGACATGCAGCATTAGTAGCATGGATGGAGAAAGGATGAAAGCAGATGCAGCTCTCATTCAAAGCATTAAAATGGAAAAAAACGTTTGCATACGGGACGTATCTCGGATATTTAGGATGTCTACAGGATGTCTAGAGGATGCAAAAGGACACCTAGAGGAAAACCTATATTTCATATAAAAAGGGGGAGGAACTCACCTGGATCTCACTTTCAGTCCAGCAGCCCTGCTGTGCAGACCTCTTCAGCCTTCATCTGGCTCTTGCTCTTCCACAGAATCCACTCATCTCCACCATGGATCATCACACACTCATTTTGGTAGCCAACATCGTTCTACAACAATGCGAAGCCATCTACAGGCTCTTTCACCTGTTCTACATGAAGAAAAGGAGGCATCCAAGAAGTGTCTGGGTCTGAAGATGGATCACGAGAAGAGCAGAATATGGACTGTATAACAAGCTGATGGTGGAGCTGAGGAAAGAAGACACTCGTGCATTCCAGAACTTCATGAGGATGCTGCCAGCCATGTTTGATGAAGTTGTGGAGCAGCTGAGACCCAGGTTGACCAAGCAGAGCACCAACTTCGGTCCCAGCCTGGACTCTGGACTCAAGGTGGCACTGACTCTGCACCACCTGTCCTCAGGGACCATGTACAGGAGCATGCAGCATGGCTGGAGGGTGCCACACAACACCATCAGCATTGTGGTCAGAGAAGTGGTGCAGGCCATCATCAAAGAATACCTGGAGGAGCTCCTCAAGTGCCCCTCCACTGAAGAAGGCTGGAAGAAAGTTGCAGAGCAGTGGCATCAGAAGTGGAACTTCCCACACACCGTTGGAGGCATTGATGGGAAGCACGTGGCCTGCAAATATCCAGCCAACTCAGGGTCCACTTATCACAACTACAAGGTCTTCTTCAGCATTATCCTCTTCGCCATGATCGATGCTTCAGACGATGGGTCAGCTTCAGATGCCCAGGTACACAACGGCAGTCACCTCAAGGAGGGGCTGGAACGCAACCTCATCATGAGCTTCCCAGATGCAGACCCCCTGCCCAATGACACACAAGATGTGCCCTACTTCATCATGGGGGATGACGCCTTCTCCCTCAGAGCCTACCTCATGAAGCCCTACACTTCAAGATGCCTCACCCGTGAAGAGAGGATCTTCAACTACAGGCTGTCCAGGGCAAGAGAGGTGGTGGAGAACGCCTTTGGCATCCTGGCCAACAGGTTCCAGGTACTTCTCACCACCATGCAACATCGCCCAGAGACCATGACGAGGAATTGTGGAAACTTGCTGCATCCTGCAGAATCTCATGCGCACCCACTACCCAGTGTTGCAGAACAGGCTCATGGACCTTCAACAAGGCAATGGGGACATGGAGCCTGGTGAATGGAGGAAAGGGTGAAACTTGATAGATACTGTGGATGTGCAAGGCCCCAACAGAGGTTCCCGTGAAGGGAAGAAGCAGCGCAACCTCCTGAAACACTGGTGCAACTCCCCAGCTGGAGCAGTGGAGTGTCAAGACAGGATGGTAGATGCTAAATGGATCCTTCCTTCAGCCTGTCTCATCACACTGATGAGATTGTGCCATGTATGTTGAGTGGCCCTACAATGAACAGGGCATTTAATAAAGAGTTGTGTTTATGTTGAAATGTGTTGATGAATGATTAAATTTTTATTGATAATAAAGGGCCATTGGTGTGGCACCTGGGAGGGTGGACCATACAGTCCCACGATGCTTGCACTGGAGGTTTATCTATCCCACAGCTATTACCCAATCCACAGGTATCCCTGCCCATTCCACTGCTATCCTAACCCATCCCACAGCTATTACCCATCCCAAAGGTATCCCTGCCCATCCCACTGCTATCTGTACCCATCCCACAAGCATGCAAAGGCTTAAAACATTTCTAAAAGTTTCCACCAATACTTTATTTACTAAAAGAACTGAAGCAAGTGTGTGAAGCAAAGATAAACTTTATTAGTAATTAACTGAAAAAGCAAAAAGACCCAAGTCAAGTGTTCCAAGCAAAGATAAAGTCAACAGGTAGCCACCCAGTCTCTGGAACTCTTCTCAATCACTCCGAGGCATGCCCATAGTCTCAGGGGTGAAGGGTCCAGGCGCCATTGGGGTGCCTGGCCCCGAGAGGACAACAGAAGATGGTGTGTGGAGGAAGCTCTCAGAGAGCTGGCTCAGTCCTGTGATGTTGAGAGCCCCTTCCTCCAGGACATGGGGTGTCAGTCCCAAGACCGATGACAGATGTTCTGAGGCCGGGCTTGGCTGCGGGGTGGAGGAAAGAGGAATGTAGTGGGGCTGTCTGGTCTGCAGCTGAGTGAGGTGAGGCGTGGGTGGCTTCTGTGGTGTGGGTGGCATCTGTGGCATGGGTGGCATCAGTGGCACCATTGACATGGGTGGCACCGGTGTCATCGGTGGTGTTCGATGAACCTGTGCCTGCACTGGGAATGGCTGCCTGTGCTGCTGGAACTCCTGGTAGCCCTAGCCTTGGTAGGTGAGGGCCTGTGGAAAGCCTTGGAAGGGCTGTGACATCACCTGGGGTGGAGGAGCTGACCTGGACTGGGTTGGAGCAGGTTCCTCTTGGTCTGGAGGGTGGTGCAGAAGACCTGTGATCCTCTCCTTGATCACCTGGTACTTTGATTCAGACATGTCCATGAGGGTCTGGTTGACGTAGGTGAGGAAGGGCTTGCGGTTTGAGGATGGTATGTCGGTGTGTACCAACTGAGAGAGGAAATCTTCGCTGCTTTTGATGGTGTGCCTGATCTCCAGCAGGACAGTGTGGCTCTGCCCCTCTGGTCTGGCTCTTTGCCTGCTTTCTGTGGAGGTGGAGCTGGGGGTGGGGGTGGGTTGGTCTCTGGTGGCAGTGCCCTCTTCTTGTTCCCACTGTGTCAGGGGGTCCTCCACGTGCTCCGCCATGGGGAGTGGAGCTGTCGGGGTGGGGTCTTCATCATGGGACGCTCCACAGTTACCTGCCTGGACACAGGAACTGATTCTTGGCCAGAAGAGGACTGGCTCTCTGTGGGCTGCCTGAGAGAGTGGGTAGACAGAGGGGCTGCTCCTCGGTGGCGGATCTCACCCTCCAAGAAGCTGCACTTGGCCATCATGTAGGTCTCCCGGTCGGTGAGTGTGACCGCGGCCTGGCCAGACTTCTTGAGGTGAAGCTTTCAATACCAGGTGTGCATGTGCTTTCACCTAGTAGCACCTCCGAAGTGTAGCCCAGGCTCACTGCCTTCTCTCTCCAAGCCACCTGCTTCCTCTTGGTGTCTCGATAGAGCCTGTGTCCCTTCCGCCATAGGTACTCGTTCTCCCTTAGCTATTCCAGCACCTCATCCTCATGTTCCTCTTCGATGGAGGATTGCCTCCTCTCCCGTTCTCGTGTATGCCTCTTCCTCCCTCTGTCAGGGCCATCTGGGCCCTCATCAGAGGGGCTTTGAGGTTCTAGGTGCTGCTCCACCACACCACCACCACCAGCAGCAGCAACAACAACAGCAGCAGCAAAAGCAGGACCAGCAGCACCAGCAGCACCAGCAGGACCAGGAGCACCAGCAGGTCCAGCAGCACCAGCAGGACCAGCAGGACCAAGAGCACCAGCAGGACCAGGATCAGCACCAGCAGAGTAAGCACCAGCAAAAGCACCAGCAGCAGGAGCAGCACCAGCAGAAGCCCCAGCATGAGCAGAGTCAGCCCCAGCAGCAGAAGCCCCAGCAGAAGCAGAGTCAGGGCCAGGGGGTGGGATGGTGGCCCTGTCCTTCTTGCTAGGGCTGGCAGAAATGGCTCAGGCTTCCTCTTCTTCCCCATGGTTGTTGGCTGGAGATGTGTCTGGCAGTAGGTCTTTCCTCTGAATGGTGACCTACTTGAGAGCTGCATCCTTTTATATCCGCGGGGCTGACACAATGCATCCTCCCCACATGCGCAGTGAACGCTTTGCATCCGCTAGGCATCTGCTAGGCATCCGTTCCTTCCACTGCGCATCCGCTTTGTTGTGCTCCCCTGGAAGCTCTGTGGATGTGCCATCCGCTTCCATCCGATTCCATCCGCTAGGCTTCCATGGAGCATCCTCTTTACATCCCGGCTACATCCTCTCCCCATCCATTCCTTTCTGTTGTTGTCCGCTCTGTTTATGCAAATTTGGGGCACTTTTGAGAGCGGATAACAACGGATGGAATATTTTCTCATCCGATGTGTCCTTTTTACATACTTTTTGCATCCATCGGCCTATGTGACAGGCCCTTTAATTGGAAACTGGCTGGGTGACATTGGACCAACCTCTCTCTTTCATTGGCTTTCAGTCCAAATGATTAAAGCATTTAATTAGTAAATATGTACATGATTAAACTGTCTCTTTAAATTAAGAACTTGAAAATCATTGAGCTACCAACTTTAAGGGATTGATTGAAGAAGATGATGATCCCCCCCCCTCTCTCTCCTTCTCCCTCCCTCTCTCCCTCTCCCCCTCTCTTTCACACACAAAGTTAGTTCTGTACTAGGAGCAAGTAAATTCAGGTTCCATTCCTACTTTATGCATGAAAGCCAACTGAATGACTTTGAACCCGTCACTTAATTTCATCCTCAGCTTTACAATATTTCCTTATCACCTAGTACTGGTTCAGGATGACAGTTAATGGTCATTAAATTTCAATGAAGAGATGTCAGGTACCAAGACATAGGCACATGTTGTGTGATGATGTGCATGAGGTAGTAATGATTGCCATTCTATTAGTTATTAGATTCTAACCCCAATTTGCAAAAGTCAAATGTTTCATCAGATATGTAGTCTTGAAAATCATGGACCTTTGCTTTGAAACTGACATAAACCGGCTAGACCTTTAGATCTATTTTAATAGAACTATTTTAATTCTAATTAAATAGATCTATTTAATTCACTTTTAGATGAAATTTTGAAGGACCTTAAGGTTATAGGGTAACAAGAAAACTTTTTTGAAGGTCAATAATTTTAAATTTATTCACCCATCTTTTTTAAAAATTTGCAGACATTTCTTGAGGCTTCTTTGTCTTTCCAAATGAAATGGGCACAAATTTTATTATAGTAATTATTAACAAGAGTCTTCCTTTTATCTTTGCAATGGAAATAACATGAATGAGGGTAATTACCCTGAGATCCAGGACCAGATATTATATATTGCACCTACCTTATCCACTCTAGTCTCAAAACAATTTGGAAACATGAAGTGGGTAACTTTCATACATTTGCTTTGCTTGGTCACCACTGCTGAATTGAAAAAATACTACCCAGAAGATATCAGGATATTGGTATAATGTTTTTGTTTGTCACTTTTTCTTTTAAAGAATCAGGTTTATTTTTTTTTCAGATCTTCATTTAGTTGTGCAGATTAGTATTGAATTCATAGTGCTACATAGGAGCAGAATGTAAAAACTTAAGCTCCTGGCACACTGCACCAACGGATGGAAAGAGGATGTAAAACGGAGAAAAACACTTGCCATCTGTTGGTTAACGCGATGCATCCGTTTTGTACTCACTGCATATGTTTTGCTTCCTCTTTATCTGTCCAGCATCCGTTTATTGTTTCATCCGCTCAGAGGGTTTTGAGCTGCTCAAAACTTTTCCGCGGAAAATGTATCCAATTCATCCGTTCTGCATCCGCTAGGCATCCGCTAGGCATCCATTCTGCATCCGTTACGCATCCGCTATATCCGCTAGGCATCCACCTCACATCCGCTCAACTCGATCCACTCCAGTGGTAAATGGATGCAGGGAGGAAGCAGAACGGACATGGAACGGAGGAAGAACGGATGCAGAACGGATGCAGAATGGATGAAAGTGGATGCAGCTCACAAAGAAAGCATTTAAAATGGAAAAAACATTCACAGAGGGGACCTATCTCGGATATTAAGGATGTCTAGAGGATGCCTAGAGGATGCAAAGGGACACATAGTGGAAAACATATACTGCCTATAAAAAGGGGGAGCAACTCATCTGGATCTCACTTTCAGACCAGCAGACCAGCTGTGCAGACCTCTGCAGGCTTCATCTGGATCTTCCTCTTCCATAGCATCCAGTCATGTCCACCGTGGATCGTAACAAACTCCTTTTGGCAGCCACCATCATTCTGCAACAGTGCGAAGCCATCTACAGGCTCTGTGAACTCTACTACGGGAAGAAAAAGAGGCGGCCAAGAAGCGTCTGGGTCCGAAGATGGATCAGGAGAAGAGCAGAGTATGGACTGTACAGCAAGCTGATGGTGGAGCTCAGGAACGAAGACACTCGTGCATTCCAGAACTCCATGAGGATGCCTCCAGCCATGTTTGACGAAGTTGTGCAGCGGCTGACACTCAGGTTGACCAAGGCAAACACCAACTTCCAGCCCAGCCTGGAACCTGGACTCAAGGTGGCACTGACTCTGTGCCACCTGGCCTCAGGGACCACCTACAGGAGCATGCAGTACGGCTGGAGGGTGCCACACAACACCATCAGCATTGTGGTCAGAGAAGTGGTGCAGGCCATCATTGAAGAATACAGGGAGGAGCTCCTCCAGTGCCCCTCCACTGATGAAGGATGGAAGAAAGTTGCAGAGCAGTGGTATCAGAAGTGGAACTTCCCCCACACCGTTGGAGCCATCGATGGCAAGCACGTGGCCTGCAAAGCTCCAGCCAAGTCGGGGTCCACTTATTTCAACTACAAGGACTTCTTCAGCATTGTCCTCTTCGCCATGGTCGATGCTGACTACAAGTTCATGTACATCGATGCTTCAGGCAACGGGTCAGCTTCAGATGCCCAGGTATGCAACGCCAGTGACCTCAGGTAGTGGCTGGAACGCAACCTCATGGTGGGCTTCCAAGATCCAGACCCCCTGCCCAACAAAACGCAAGATGTGCCCTACTTCATCGTGGTGGATGACGCCTTCTCCCTCAGAACCTACCTCATGAAGCCATACCTCCAGACTCCTGACCCGTGAAGAGAGGATTTTCAACTACAGGCTGTCCAGGGCAAGGCGGGTGATGGAGAACGCCTTTGGCATCCTGGCCAACAGGTTCCAGGTACTTCTCACCACCATGCAGCATCGCCCAGAGAGCGTGAGGAGGATCGTGGAAGCTTGCTGTATCCTGCACAATCTCATGCGCACCTGCTACCCAGTGTTGCAGAACAGGCTCATGGACCTCCAACAAGGCAATGGGGACATGGAGCCTGGGGAATGGAGGCAAGGGCAAAACCTGATCAACACTCAGGATGTGCAAGGCCACAACAGAGCCTCACAGGAAGGGAAGAAACAGCGCAACACCCCAGCTGGAGCAGTGGAGTGGCAAGACAGGATGAAAGATGCTTAATGGATGCTTCCTTCAGCCTGTCTCATCACACCGATGAGATTGGGCCATGTATGTTAGGTGGGCCTACAATGAACAGGGCATTTAATAAAGAGTTGTGTTTATGTGGACATGTGTGGATGATTGATTACATTATTATTGATAATAAAGGGCCATAGGTGTGGCACCTGGGAGGGTGGACCATACAGTCCCACTATGCTTGCACTGGAGGTTTATCTATCCCACAGCTATTACCCCTCCCAAAAGTATCCCTGCTCATTCCACAGGTATCCCTGCCCATCCCACTGCTATCTTAAACCATCCCACAGATATCCTAACCCATCCCACAGGTATCCCTGCCCATCCCACAGCTATTACCCATCCCAAAGGTTTCCCTGCCCACCCCACTGCTATCTTAACCCATCCCACAAGCATGCAAAGGCTTAAACCATTTCTAAATGTTTCCACCAAGACTTTATTAAAAAAAAGAAAAGAAGCAAGTGTGTGAATCAAAGATAGATTATATTAACAACAAGCTGTAAAAGAAAAATGACCCAAGTCAAGTGTCCAAATAAAGTCTACAGGTAGCCCCCCAGTCTCTGGCACTCCTCTTGGTCATTCGGAGGTGTGCCCAGTCTCAGGGTCCAGGTGCTGTGGAGGTGGCTGGTGCTGGAGTACTGGTCTGAAGTTCCACTGGGGTGCCTGGCCCCGAGAGGACAACAGGTGATGGTGTGTTGAGAAAGGTCTCAGACAACAGGCTCAGACCCATGATGTTGAGAGCTCCTTCCTCTATGCCCTGGGGTGTCAGCCCCAGTACCGACAACAGATGTACTGAGGCTGGGCTTGGCTGTGGGGTGGAGGAAGGAGCAGTGTAGTGGGGTTGTCTGGTCTGCAGCTGGGTGAGGACTGGCATCGGTGGCATCAGTGTCGTGAGTGGCATCATTGGCATCGGTGGCATCAGTGTCATGGGTGGCATTGGTGGCATCAGTGGAATCGGTGGCAATGGTGTCATTCGATGAGTCTGTGCCTGGACTGGGAAGGGCTGCTGCCTGTGCTGCTGGACCTCCTGGTAGCCGTAGCCCTGGTACGTGAGGGGCTGTGGAAAGCCTTGGAATGGGAGGGACATCACCTGAGGTGGAGGAGCAGACCTGGACTGGATGGGTGCAGGTTCCTCTGGGTCTGGAGAGTTGTGAATCAGCTCGGTGATCCGGTCCTTCACCACCTGGTACTGGGGTTCTGCCACTTCCGTGAGGGTCTGGTTGACATAGGTGAGGAAGGGCTTGTGGTTGGAGGATGAGGAATCGGTGTGGACCAGCTGAGAGAGGAGATCTATGCTGGTGCAGATGGTGTACCTGATCTCCAGAAGGACAGTGTGGCTCTGCCCCTCCGGTCTGGCTCTCTGCCTTTCTGTGGAGGTGGAGCTGGGGGTGGACGTGGGTAAGGCTGTGGTATTACATACCATTTCCTTTCTCCCACCGCACCAGGGAGTCCTCCACATGCTCTACCATGGTTACAACAGCTGTCCGCAGGTTTTCCACCATGGCACGCTCCACAGAAAACTGCCTGGAAACAGGAGCTTACTCTCGGCCGGAAGATGACTGTCTCTCAGCAGGCTGCCGAAGAGAGAGGGTAGTGAGAGGGGCTGCTGGTGCTCCTCAGTGGCGGATCTCACCCTCCAGGAAGCTGCACCTGGCCATGACGTAGGTCTCTCTGTCTGTCAGCTTAACCGTGGCCTGGCCAGATTTCTTGAGGTGCAGCTTCCCATACCAGGTGTGCATGTGCTTCCACCAGCCGAGGAGCACCTCCGAAGTGTAGCCCAGACTCTCCGCCTTCTCTCTCCAAGCAGCATGCTTCTGCTTGGTGTCCCTGTGGAGACGGTGTCCCTTCCACCACAGATAATCATTCTCTCTCAGCCACTCCAGCACCTCATCCTCATGTTCCTCCTCAATGGAGTATTGCCTCCTCTCCCGTCCCCACATATGCCTCTTCCTCCCTTTGGCAAGACCAGATGGGCCCTCATCAGAGGGGCTCCCAGGTAGTAGGGCTGCCCATCCACATCACCAGCAGCAGCAGCAGCACCAGCACCAGCAGGATCATCATCATCATCATCCTCATCATCATCATCACCAGCAGGATCATAATCATCATCATCAGCAGCAGCAGCACAAGCAGCAGCAGCACCAGCAGGATCATCATCATCATCATCATCATCAGCAGCAGCAGCAGCAGCACCAGCAGGACCAGCAGGACCAGGATCAGCAGCAGTAGAGTAAGCACCAGCAGTGCCAGCAAGACCAGGAGCATGAGCAGGACCAGGAGCACGAGCAGGACGAGCAGGACAAGCAAGACCAAGAGCATGAGCAGGACGAGCAAGTCCAGGAGTACTGTTAAGCCTGGGTTCCCCAACCAGGGTTAGGTAGACAAGCTAA